>CANYBF010445214.1:0-55803 GCA_948192965.1 Dalechampia spathulata
TTATATTAAACAAAAATATATTTTATTATTTATATTTATTAGATTAATTTTTATATTTAATTTTGATAAATTTTAAAAAGTAATTAATGATAAATTAGAAGTATTTATTTTTAAATAAAATTTAATAATTAATAAATATAAATATAATTAGTAATTTTTAATTATATTTGAATACAAATAAGTAGTATTTAACTTTGAATAAAATTTAATCACTAATAAATATAGATAAAATGAGTAGTGTTTATTTTTAAATTTTATATTAATTTATATTTTTAAGTTATTAATTTTAATAGTCATATAATTATTTAATGTTATATTAATTAATATTAAGACATCTATTTTATAATTTTAATAAGATAACTACGTAAAATATAATATAATTTAATATTATGCTAATTAATATTAAGACATTTAATTGATCCAGAAATTAATTAGAATTTTTTTATATCTACAGTAATTAATGAAAAATTAGTAATATTTATCTTTGACTAAAATTTAATAATTAATAAATATAAATAAAATTATTAACTTTAATAAATATAAATAAAATGAGTAGTATTTATATTTGAATAAAATTAGTAGTTTTTAACTTTGAATAAAATTCAGTAACTAATAAATATAAATAAAATAAATAGTATTTATTGTCAAATTAGGCAAATTTATATTTTTAATTTATTAATTTTAATAATGATATAATTATTTAATATTATATTAATTAATATTAAAACATTCATTTTCCAAATTTAATAAAATATATATAAAACAAAAAATTATTTTATTATTTTTTTTATTAGATTAATCTTTATATCTATTTTTTATAAATTTTTAAAAGTAAAATTTATCTTTATATAAATTTTAAAAAGTAATATTTATCTTTCAATTAAAATTAAAAAAGTAATACTTATATTCATGTAAATTTTAAAAAATAATATTTATCTTTAAATTATTAAAATTAAAAGGATGAGGGGTAGACTTGTATTTTCACTTCCCCCTCTTCCCACTTTTAATATGTATATGATATTAATTTTAATATATTTATATGGAAATTTTTATCTACTCGATTTAAATATTTATAATTCATTTATATAAAAAATAATGAATTTACGTATTTGGACGGGTTGAGGGGGGATTCAGTTTCAGTTATGACAGGTAAATTATAGTTGAAACTTTGTAAAAAGATTTGATTGTTTGAGGCATTGACCAAGTCACAGGGTTGGCATATATAGATAAAGAGAACAGCTTTCACCAACAGCTGTTCTAAATTTGGCAAAGAAATCCACAATTCTGATATCTTATCAATCGCAAAATCACAGCCAACAATTTGTTGCTAAATTTTGTTCAACACAGAACAGATCGCAATGCAAATACCATATTTTTTTGCGCCGTAGTTTTGATTTTTTTTTTTGCAACCTCAACAAGTCTGAGGTTTAATTGTTGTTTTTTGCGGTGGGTGGTGGTGGTCTCCATTTTCATGGTCATAGCAACAGCTACCCGCCATGGAAAATGGAACCTCCCCGGCAAGGAAGGTATTACTGGTGGCTGACCCTTCCAGGGAATCGGCAGGTGCTCTTCAATATGCACTTTCTCATGTTGTTGTGGAAAATGATGAACTGATACTTGTTCATGTCGAAAATCCAAGTTCCTGGAAAAATACGTTTTCATTCCTGAAACGATCTAGTCTTGGTTCCAGCTCCAAAAATTTCCTGGAAGATCAGGTTAACCCTAACCTGGAATACTCCGGCGATGTCGATTTTCTTCAGGCAATGAAGCAGGTCTGCGAACTTGCTCAGCCTAAAATCCGAATTCGGACGGAAAGAAGGCAAATGGAAACCAAAACAAAGGATAATAAAGATAAAGCCAATGCCATTCTTGGCATAAGCAACAGTTTAGGAGCTGATCTCATCATTATCGGCCAAAGACGAAGTCTTTCCACTGCATTGTTGGGGTAAGTTCTCATTTCCAGAATCATTCTCAGGTATAACGGATTAAGTTTGAGGTTCGGCGGATCTTGTATCATAAATGGGTCGATAATTTATGCTGAATCCTGTCAATTTATGCATTCTGTTAATCAAATAGATGAACCCGATTCGAACCCAAACTGCTAACTCTTGTTTACTGGCATATTTCCAGGAATTTCTTTCATGTTTACGGATTCAGATTTATCCTAAATCTCTTACCCTATCAAATAAAACTCTTCAGATACAAGAGGTCGACCAGTTTAGGGGCGAAGGCCTCAGACACCGCAGAGTATCTGATCGAAAACAGCAAGTGCACGTGCGTCGCAGTACAGAAAAAAGGCCAGAATGCAGGATATCTTCTGAACTCAAAAACCCACAAAAATTTCTGGCTTTTAGCATGAAACGGACTTGCCAAATCAACAAGCTGTGTACAAGATCATCATTTCACTGTTTTTTTTTGTTCTTTTTTCTTCTTTAGTAGCAGAAGATCATGACTGATCATTTCATTTCCTGCTGTTGAAATGACAGATCCGGATGATCAATTGGACCAGCTGTAAAATCTGCTATATCAAAACCACCCATTAACAGAATTCCATTAAAACGTTTGTATTAACATTTCCTTTTAGTTTTAAAGATGGGCTGTATTCAGAATGACATGGAGTTGATGAAATTTGTATGTATGTATGGATGGTGTGTGTATATATATATGTATGTATATGTATTATTATAACATTTAAGTAATTATCTAAAAAAAATTTTAAAATAACGATATGAAATGGTGGTGGGGTTGGGCCGTTACTTTCCATTCGGACAAGACCACAAAGTCGGAAGCGACAGTGCACTCGGACAGCTAAACTAAGAGAAATTAGGGGAAAAGGGGGTCAAATTCGAACAAGAAAATGAGCATTGCCGATTAATTCCAAGGTGGGGTCGTTTGTCAGTTGACTCGGTTCCATTGATTTCTATCTTTCCTTTTGTTTGGTATATAGATAATGGAAATGACCCCCTTTTCTTTAAGAAAATAAGCATTGTGAATTCAGAACCCAGTTGTTAGAAACCAAAGAAAATGGAGATTCCACAATCATGGAGGGTCAAATTATCTTTCAAGAACGCTACAATTCTGTTAACAATATTGAATTTGGTCACTGCCCTTTTCTTGCTTCACGGTTTTTTTTCCTCTGCCAACAGCAAAATCCCATTATCATCTAACCAGTTTAATTCTGGTAAGTTTCCCTCTTTCTCCTTTCTCTTCTCCTTTTCTTTTGCTTGCTGTATCGATGTAATGAGGGTTATTGGGTATTTGCTTACATGGCTAGTTCTATTGTTTGCGCAATTGAAACGAGTGAACCGAGCTTTTGTCTTGTTTTTGGTTACCTGTTTCTTAATTCTGGTTCATTTGTTTTGATCGTAAGCATGTTGGTGATGAATTTATTAAACCCACCTTTGGTGAGGTTTGGTTCAATCGGCTGTTAAACTTTGATTATGAATATCTGCAGATGATTTGCTGTGTTATTCAATCGCAATTGTTTCGATTTATTAGGGCTGCCCTTGGAATTGAATTTCTTGATTTGAACATTTCAATGAAAAGCATTAGATCAGATCATTGTCAATTTCTGCAACACCTTGAAACTGAAAGTTTAAACTCTCCTGAGGATGACTCTATGAGCTATCACTCTTTACCAAATCTATGCAAAAGTTTACTTTCATCTTAGTGATTGAGCTCGAGACTTCTAATTAGGGAATTGGAGCTCGTTCTCGCTCTTACCAACATGATAATGGTGTAGACCTTTTTATCCTAACATGTTGAAAGTAGATTTGGTGAGAAATTTTCGGAACTTTCCCATCTTTACTATACCTGGTCTAGGTTCTCATTCATATATAAATATGATTCGCTAAATGTTTTTCTCTCTGTGATTTATGTTGCAACGGTGACATGGATCAAATCATCTTGCTTTCTCAACTCCACAATATGATTTCTAAAGCTAAATCTGCTATGCTATGCATGTTGCACAATCCTGTCTGGTTGCTTTCTCGTTTCTTTGCTCTGGTTAAAGATTAATATTTATGTTCTTCATGACTTTTCTTTGGCTGCCATTGAATTCTTCATCTAAGTGTAAATGAAGAAATATTTACTTCACAGTATGGTCAGGATAGTAACTAGTCGTGACGCATTGTTGCAAAATTGTCCCTATCAATTTTAGATCGAGAATTCAATCCCTCAAGATTAGAACATAATAGAACATTTTCACCACTCGGTTTACTTCCATGTTTTGCAGTTTACCATAAGGGACTAGATAACACCAAGGGACCTTCATCATTTTACCTGTAATCATTACTCCAAGGTGGCACAGTTTAACATGATTGAGAAAGCACCTCCAAATGCTTAATACCATTGTTTTACAAACTCTAGTTTTGTTCTATATTAAAAGACATTAATTGGAATAAGTTTTGTTTGGTAACTTAAGGAAAGGACAAGGTTTAAAGTTACAGTTGTTCAACATGACATGACACTTCAAGGTGGACGTCCTTGGCATGATATCAAACATATTCGACATTTTCCTGCATTTTCTGCAGTTTGTTTCCCTTTGCTATGTTCTTTGCAAGTTAATGAGCAATAGGCATATAGCCAACCAAATTCTAATGTTTAACAAATTGAAATGCAGTTCAGTTGAGCTATCTCAAGGAGTCCGAAGAGATACGTCTTGCCATGCAACCTTGGAAGCTGATAAAACGAGTATGTCTGTGACTTTTAATTATACTATCGTGGTTATATACTCCATCTATTCATTTTTAATCGGCTGTTTCCGAGAAAAAAACTTTTCATGAATAATTGTCATTTAGAATAACTATAGAAAATTCCACTTTATTCCGATATTATCCTTTTTCGATAAATGCTTATTTCAACTCTAAAAGAAACTTAACAACTCGTTCATTAAATATTTCTAAGTGATATTTTAGTAAAACATTATGCTGATAAATAACTTTCTGAATATTGGTGAAATGGTTAAAGGGAACAATTAAAAGTGAACTGAGGGAGCATTTTTAACTAAATTTCGGTCTGATTTATACGCACAACTCATACGAGATGGGTAAAAAATCGAAGGAAAATAGGATATAAAAATCGGGTGACAATGGTTGAAGTTTATGATTTAGAAGTTTGCTTGAGTTTGAATCTTTTTCATATTTGCAGGTTAGAGAGATCGAGCAAGAAGCATATGCAGAAGAAGAAACAATCCAACAAAAAGATACAAAGCAAACTGCAGCTGTTGATCTTTCTAAAAGGTTAAAAGATTTCCGTTCGATTAATGATGCTGCCAGCTTGAAAGGTGACTCCCTTGCTCTGAATTTTTGTGCATTCTCAATCTTTATGCTCTTGGGTGGGTGCATCATTTATAGCTTATTTGTGAGTTCATTTATGAGGTAGTCTTGTCTGTTTTTCTGCTTAAAACTTAAAAAAGAAAAAAGAAAACTCGAAGTTCGTAGATATTTGTTTATATGATCCTCATATGTTGAACTGTACTTCACATTGGTCGCAATTCGGATGGTAAGAAATACTTGCCTCCGGATATTCAGGTATCGAAAAGATGTTGTATTTTTCTTTGTAGATCATGTTAGTGGCTAATTAGTCGCATTTTGGTAATTGTAAGACTAAACCAAAGTTGATTTCTCATCAAGTTATTTCCCTTTGATCCTCAAATGTTTCATAGGAAATCATTTTTAGTATCTGGTTATGATGATAATGCTAACATCTAGAACAATTCTTCTTCAGCTTTAGAGGAATGGCGTAAACGAAAGATGGAACGAGCCAGGCTTCGGCAACTCGAGAAAAATGGAACAGGGACTTCATGATCACCTTGCTGAAACGAGTGCCCCCATGATTTTTGGAACATCTATCGCCCATAGCACTTGTAGTCATCTCACAATGCATACATGTAAATATCGAATTCTCAACTTCGAACGGAACGGAGAATCATTATCCAATATATATCAAGTAATATAAAACAATTGGCCTTTTCCAGGCAAAAGCTAATTTGAATATCTGAGGTTTTCCTCTACTGATTATCATATCATTGTTTCAGCTGCTACAAGCGAGGAACACATAGATTAATTGCATTAGAAGCATGATAATTTGATCATCTCTCCCCCGGAACTTGAATCTTGTTTAAGCCGGTGCAAGAATCCGGCTGTCATCGTGTTTAAGCATATGATAATTTGATTATCGACTCTCAAATCATTAAGATGACATGATCGTATGAATCTTTATGATTTGCAAATGCCTTGAATGAACATTATTTATGATATAGTTTGAATATTAGATTTAAAATATATTTCCACCAACACATTTTGTACTTTCGATGATTGAATCGATGATGAAGTTTTATGAAATAAATCCACCAGATCCAATATAAACAAATGTGATCCTGAAAATTGTTACAATACCTAGCAAACTAAGAATGTCGATTACTACAAAGCATTAATAACAAACAGTTGCAAGAAAAGAACAGCTCCAAAAAGGCATAAAGAACATCAGATGTTTGTGCATGGAATGATAAAATTCTTGTTACAAGTTCATCAAATTTGAATTTTATACATACAAGCCATCAAGTGTATGTGTGTGTGTATATATGCATATGTGTGTATATACATACATATATATGTATGAGCACAACATGCTTTCAGAAACCAAATGGAAAGTAGTTCAAATGCAAAAATGTTACAAGGCGTTATCCATAAATTAGCCTGAAAATTTCCAGTTCCAAGTTTGTTGTTACCTGACTGAACCCCTGAAAAACTTGGAGAACATAAAATTTGCGTATTCTTCCGAATCATAGTGAGCCTCAAGCACATTTAAGTCCGAGATTGAGCGAACAAACAGTGAAATAAATACCTGATAGCATAAAGAGATGACAGTATCAACTTTTAACGTCATTTGACAGACTGGTACACTTCAGGGTAGCAGCTGGTCGGAAAACTATGGCAGAACCATCAACCGATCCCGCCTGCAAAAGTTAATTCATCCTTTTCATGGTTAGAAAGGATTGCGTAATATCAACGATATTTGCAGGATATTACATTCATGTTTCTTAGCATGCTTTCATACATGTCAACATAAACAAGCAAATATCCCATCAGGAAAACAAAAGGCAAAAGCAAATGTTAAGAGATTATATACTATGGTTGCTTCACCAAGGAATGTTAAGAGATTCACCCTTTTGATTGTATGGCCATCACTACGTAGGGCGTCTTAGAGATCTACAGCTTGTTTTGCAAAGAACAGAAGCAAATGAGGAAAAAGGGCAATTATGATTACACAGAGAGAAACATAAATGGAAGGAAAACTCTCATCATTATCTATCTAGACCCACCATTTACAATCTCCAAAAAGGAAAAATTTTGTGCAGTGACCTGGAAAAAGTTACAAAATGAAATTCTTGCCCTTGTTTCCCTTTTGACTATTGTGATGCATGGCAAAGCTTTTATTCTTCAGCTTTCTTTTTTTTCCCAACTACAAGTGGGGAAAGTAGAAAGTTGATAACCTACCATTTTTATATTATCATGCATTTCAAACATGCTTCAAAAGTAACGGAATTTGTAAGGAGTAAACTACGGAGAAAGAAACAAATGAACACAACATTTAATCAGCTTGATTAACAATCAGGAATTCATCTTTATAAAGCAAAGAAATTGAGTTTGAAGAATATAGGACAAACAATGTCTCATAAAAATGGTATCACAAAAACCATCCGTTATTGTTCAATGAATGTAGTATGGAACTACCCCAGACACTCATAAACTGTGGTAATACTGACAACAAATGAAACGGTAAAAGAGTTTTAACGTAGAATCAATCTTACTATGCTTTAATGAATACAATGTTAGTACTTGTGCTGGAAAATGTAAGAATCATAAAAATTCGGTTAAATGTACCTTATAAAATCAAGCCTCGAGATCTTCGGCTGCACCAAATTCAAAAGTTCTGAAAAAACTCCTCAAGTTATTCAGTTACAAATGGAAAGCTTCCCTGTACAGTCATCAACCACCCCATAATCAAGGCTAAGTTCCCTTAAAGGAGAGATGTTCTCCATTGCAAAAAGCATAAGGTGAGGGAACATTAGATTGTTGTGATCATACAGAACATATTGCACCAGCACATTTGGAGTTGAACTATGGCTCACATAACAAGCAACATTCCTCATTTTCGACACATCCATCGCTACATCCAAAGGTGGAACTGAGGGATACGACGGGTGCACATAATCAGCATATATCTGAGATAAATCTCCCCATTCTGCCCATTTAGGGGAAAACCGATTGGGATATACCAAACTATCACCATTCATTGCGAATATCTGAGCTTGATCTCGTGTGAGAACAACACCAGCATATTCACATATAAACGCGCCAGCATGTATCAAATCTAATGACCGGACTCCCCATCCGGTTTCTCTCGACCTAAACACTTCCAATCTTTTTTTCAACCCGTTTTGACTAACCCGATTTCGACAAGTACGTGGACACTTGCAAAAAGCTCCACATTCGAAAATCACAGGTTTCCCTCTCAACAGAAACCCATTCTGATCATAAGCAAACTCCCCACCATTCTTCATGAAACAAAAACAACCATCAATACAACCACCAACGCAATCACAACCGGTACCAGTACTTCCCGGATTAAACACAAATGGTGGGAACACAGTCTTAACCAGATACTCATAACACAAAGGATCATGATCATTATCAATATCATTAAACAACATAACTGGCATATTCTCTTTCTGATTGGATATATCAAGACTAAGATAACCCTTCGGTCTGACACTCAATGGCACACTCCTCAAGCTTTGAGCAAACTTCAAAATCGAACTACCCATTTCCGGTTGACCCTCAATTCTCAACAACTTGTACTTGTATACACCGAAACCCGATTTCCCAATATCAAACCAACAATCATGAATCTTATACAATCCATCATAAACATAAATCTTATTAGTAAAACTACCAGCATACTTAAACCCTCTGATGACTCTGACCTCAATGCCATACTGCATACTCCTTTCTAAAGCTAAATTCCCTCCTTCTAATTTCTGATGCATACATTGGCGCGAGAATTTATCTTGACCACCATGTCCTGTATAAACAATTACATCACCAGAATCTTCATCGTCCTCATAGCCGCCAGAAACAATCACACTCGTCGCGATAGGTTCTCCATTCGAGCTTTGGCTCGCCGGTAAATAGTCAATCCCAGCTTGCACCTGACCGTGAAGACCAACAACGCATAACTCCATTCTGAAAAAGAAAACATCACCGACTTCAACACCGGGGATTGAACCTACAATCCGCTTATCGCGGTTAAGCCAAAGGCCTCGATCACGCATAATCGATGAAGCTAAAAGATCGCCACGTGCACGTCTACTTGGAGTTTCGCCGTTGCGTTTTTCCTCCTCTAAAACACTGAAAATCCTAAGCGCGTCGTATAGCATGCGCGTGCGCCTCACTACCTCCCTAAAATATCGCTGATCTTCTATTCCTATGTCCGTTACTCGCACTAGCTCCGACGATCGTTTCTCATAACGGCGGCGAGGTTTCGCAGCTACAGGGTCTGTGAGGTTATTTTCGTCATTTACAGGTACAATTGCAAGCGAATCATCAGCAACTGAAACGTCGCCGTTTTCCTCCTCCCTCTGTTGATGTAACCGTTGATCGAAGGCCGTACGGAAGAGTTCGGTGATGCTGTGGTATTGGGAGTAGACAGCTTCTTCTTCACTGGAGGATTGAGGAGGTGGTGCAACAGTAGGGGCATTTCTGGTAATTGATAAATAATCAGGGGTAAAATCGGAAAATGATGCAATTTGCGGTTCTCCAGCCGGAAGAGGTGTTTCAACTAGACTGTCCAGAGGTTCGAGTTTCGGTTCGATTTTAGGTACTAATAACACCGGCGGCGGTGTGACGGTGGCCGGCGGCGAAGATGACGGTTGAACATCGAGATTCAGATCTTGAAATGGGACAACAGATCCCATTTCTGATTGGGATTCAAACAATATCGGTTATAACAGATCAATCCTGAAGTGTCTGAAAATATTTCAGGAAATTAAAAATTCGAATTTAAATGGAAAATCGAAATGGAGTTGGAAGGAAAGAGAAAAAAGCACATCAAATTCGAGACAGCCCAACGAAAAACTTATCTATATGAACATTTAAATATTTAAATATTTTAAATTAATTCATCCGATATGATAATATAATAAAATCAATTTTTTAAATTAAAATATGATATGATTAAAGAAATTATATATCATATCTTATAAAAATCTTAATTTTTATTTCTATTGGATTTTTAATCCCTATTTTCAAAAATCGACTAAGTTCCAGAACAAATATGGCTTAGCTTCCCTCTGATCGGAGGCGAGATCGTCGTAGATGACGATTCGTAAACTGCTCCGATCAGCGTCTGCCGGAATAAATGTGGCGGTTCAATTCTCGTGGGTAATAAGTTTCAGTTATATGAATTGTAAAGCGGAAATTACCTTCAAATACGGACCGGATTGAAAAAATAAGAGTAAATTATGAATTATTTTATTATTATTTATTATGGAAATTATGCAATATTCGTGAATTTATCAAATGAAAGTCACAATTATGTTTATATTTATTATTCTTTTTGATTTTTTATTATGCAAATAAATAAAATGAAATAAAAAATAATTAATAAAAACATATAAATAAATTGCTGTGACCCGATGATTTAATAGCTTCCCGCTCTCCAACGGATCACCCGCCAATTTGTTCAAATGATCATACTTTCACCGATTAAGACATTTGTTCGTTATTACCAGTCCGCGACTCTGCTTTCCCCATCTCGAAATCTTCTCGATTTGCTTCAATTCTCCATTTCCCGCAATTCTCTTAGTCTTGCCCAACAATGCCACGCCCAAATTCTGTCTCTGGGTTTCTGTCAAAATCCCTTTCTAGCATCAAAACTTGTATCTGCATATGCTATTTGCGGTGCCCTGAATTCGTCAAAGCTGGTTTTTAACTCCCTTGAGGTGAAAAGTGTGCATCTTTGGAACTCTTTGATTAGTGGGTATGTGAAAAACCAGGCGAATAATGAAGCTTTCGGCTTGTTTTGTCAAATGTGTGATTGTGGTGTTTTACCTGATGATTATACGCTTGCTACATTATCGAAAGTTTGTGGAGAGATTGGTGGACTCTATGGAGGGAAAATGATTCATTGTAAAAGTGTACAAATTGGGTGTCATTTGGATACTATTGTTGCTAATTCTCTTATGTCTATGTATTTTAAATGTGGTGAATTTAAGGAAAGTTTGAAGCTGTTTGATGAAATGCCTGAGAGAAGTGCTGCTTCTTGGAATGTTGTTGTGGCACGACTTGCAGATTCAGGGGACCGTAAAATTGATAATGAGATTGTGAGATTGATTAATGATATGCAAATTGAAGGGTTCAAGCCCGATGCATTTACAGTTTCAAGTCTTTTGGTTTTGTGCGATGATGATAGTGGGAAACATGATTACGGAAGGCAACTTCATGGGTTCATAGTAAGAAATGAATTGGGTTTGGATTTGGGGTTAGGTTCAGATGGCCATTTAGGATGTTGTTTGATTGATATGTATTCACGGATTAGTGAAGTTGAAAAGGGCAGGCAACTGTTTAATCAAATGAAAAGGAGAAATGTTTATGTCTGGACAGCAATGATAAGTGGCTATGTGCAAAATGGACTACTGGAAGAAGCTTTAGTTGTTTTTCGTGAAATGCAGTTGAAAGATGGAGTAGAACCTAACAAGGTGACTCTAGTTAGTGTTCTTCCCATTTGTAGCTCATTTGATGGTTTACCTTGTGGGAAACAAATTCATGGATATGTAGTGAGGAAAAAATTGGATCATGATGTTTCCGTATTCAATGCTTTAACTGACATGTATGCTAAGTGTGGGAACTTGAATTATGCAAAAAAAATTTTTGAGGATGGCTCTTTTTGTAGGAATGTTATCTCTTGGAGTTCCATGATTTCTGGGTATGGCTTGCACGGGAATGGAGAGGAAGCTATCTCCCTATATAATAAGATGATTCAGCTGGGGAATAAACCAGATGCGATAACAGTAGTAGGGATTATTTCTGCTTGTGGCAGGTCAGGATTGGTAGATGAAGGTCTCCACATCTATAACGCTGCAATAGAGGAACACGGAATTCAGCCAACGGTTGAGATTTGCGCCTGTGTTGCGGACATGTTAGGTAGATCAGGCCAGCTTGAAAAAGCATTAGATTTTATTAGAACAATGCCTGTGGAGGCCGGTCCAAGTGTTTGGGGGGCTCTTTTTAGTGCTTCAGTAGTGCATGGGAATCTGGAGATGCAAGATCTAGCTTATGGTTATCTTATTAAGTTGGAACCTGAGAATCCCTCAAATTATGTCACACTCTCAAATTCGCATGCTGCTTCTAGAAGATGGGATGGTGTATCTGATGTAAGAACAATAATGAAAGAAAGGGGTTTAAGAAAAACTCCAGGATGCAGCTGGATAAGCATTAATAGTATAACTCATTGTTTCTATGCTGCTAATAAAGCACATCCTTGTTCCAAATTGATCTATGAAATACTGGATGATCTTATGCTTCCGATGAAGGAGACAACTTCTTCTCCTGATTTTCAGAGTCTAATGTAGATATCAGCTACCAATAACAGATGATTGATGGGTAATTCATGATTCCAGGATAATTGTATAGCACGTCATCTTATCACTCACTTACAGTAGCCTAATCAAGTTGCATGCCTCTCTGATGATTTCAAAAGACAATGTTTACGAGTATTTTTACTATGTCTGTGCAGAACCTTCGATCATTCAAGTAAGTAGGTTTATAGATTCGAGTTTTATTAGTTTGATTTCTTGATACAAGGAATGTAAACATCTAAAGGCATCATTCTTTTGGCCCTCGTTAGATGGAAAAGATGTGAACGATTGTAATGATAAAGATATTACCTCAGTTTGAATTATGATCGAATTCCTAGGATTGTTTCAAATCAAGTTCTTGCTATGTGCAGGTGACTGATCTTACCAAGCTATTTCAGTTCATATCGGAACTCCGAACTCTCGAGCATTCTCAATTGCTTGCATTCACTTGGCGTAGCATATCTGGTAAAAGGTACAGATTCGCTTTCAGCTGAAATAGTAAGAAAGATGCTGTCTGTCTAAGAAACTTTATAATTAAGGACGCTTGTACGCTGTAGTAAGTTCAATTGCTGGAAGAACAACTTGATTGTTTTCCGATCCCATATAAATATACCCAAGTATAAAGAATTCTATTAACATATCAAGCATGAGGAAAGGAAAAATCTACACTCAATTCAAGCTTTCAAAAGCTGAAACAGATAGAATCTATTTATTTACAATTGGTTTAGTTTAGTTTTGTTTTCCTACTTGAACTCAATCCAACAGCAAAAGGTCTACCATTTTCATGAGATGGATACCGTTTGATGATCGAACGCACAGCAGATGCAGCAAAAGGAACAAGTAAAAGACTTGCAGGCTAAGAAAAATGTGAAGGCTGTCAGGAATCTACATGAGCTTGTAGTAACAGTTTTTTCCAGACAGAAGAATCTTATAGCCTTTGTTGCAGGGACATTTAAAGTTGATGGCCAAGCAATCTCCAATCCTTTCTACTTGAACAGCTTCTTCAACGTCTGCAACCGTTTCATCCTGGTATGATAGAAGTATATAATATAGGAATACAACACCATATTCACAGATATATAACCTTTACTGATGATCAAACAAGAACTAAAGGATTACCCTTTTGGGATTAGAATCTTCTGTGCCTTTGCGTTCTTCAAGCTCTACACCTGTCAATTTCTCTGGTAGAAATTCATCCCACCACTGATTCATCTCTTTGAAGCAATCCCTCATTCTCTTTAGAACCTGTCCATACATTTACCATGAATCTTTAAACCCCCATTCTGTAAATCCCCATCTTTAAAGTTACAATTACAAAGGTTGAATCTTTAGTCCAATTAATGGGTCAAAGATTTAAAGGTACAAAGACATTGATCTTGAGTCTAATAATCAAATGATTATAAACCCAATGGTCAAGGAATCTACAGAATTTTTGAAAAAGAAAACACTGGTAACCTGGTAGTTAGGGTTATGGTCAGCAACACAATCACTAGAACTGGAAGGCTTCGAATTTGGAGATGTGTCCGAAACCGTCCTCTTGAGCGACGGTGGAAGTGGAGGCAGAGAAGCAACAGTTCTTGTCTTTGAAGGAGGAGTTCTAGCAGTGGCCTCTGGAGCGATCTTGACACTCTCTGGAGATAATGCTGGACTCTGGTTTGGACCCGACCAAGATAAAGATTCGAAATAGTTAGTCGTCTGAGGATCCGAATGGGAGCGTTGCAGACGACCAGTGTTGTTAGGTGGTCGATCAGTACTAACAAGCGAAGGAAGCCTAATCTTGGAGAAATCATGGAGAGAATTAGGAACAATGGTTTCTTCTTGGGTTTGATCATCAAGAAAGAGTTTCTTTGGTTTTTTCAGGATTTGGTGATCTTCAACTGGTTCTGAATCCAAGTAACGAGCAACTGGGTCATCATAACGGCGTTTGTTCTCGTTACAAGAGGAAACGACGTTGAAGTTGTTATGGTGGCTGTCGTCGTTAGGAGTGGTGGCGGCGCCGGAAATCATAAGAGAAGGAGAGCCGCAACAGCCACATGCGGTGCATGAAGTATGATAATAAGTGGATGTGGTGTAATTCTTGGAAAAATCGATGAATTCTTCAGGGTGGTCTCCTTGGTTTTTTGTGGCGTTAATGGTGTTGACGTCGTCGTTCGCGGCGGTTGTTACGGCGGTCGTTTGAAGTTCTTGACTGAGTTCAGTCATTATCTTGAAATCTGTTCTCGCGATCGATGATTTCTTGAGCTCTCTTTGATTGGATATTAGTCGGATAATGAAAATGCCGTAATATATGTGAAGAATGATCTGATGGGAGAGGGTTTTATATAGAGCGAGAGAGGGTTATATCACCACCAATAGAACATCAACACGTTCTAAGTACTCAGACTGATTAATGACGTGGCCTAATACTATTGGTGACAGGGTTTTTATAACGGTACAAACATAAACGGGAATTTGGCTCCAAGTTCCCAAACAGTTATTATAGTTATCTACCAGTTGAAGTTAATATGTGTTTGAGATTACCTTTTAAAGATAGCTCTGGAAAAGTAGTCTGAAAAGAAAATGATGTTTTACAAATAGGAATCTTAATGCACAAGCTTTGTTTAAGATGGGAATCATTACCAGTGACTAATACTAGTTGAAGCACAGATAAATGATCAACAATGGAGAATGTTTGAATGGGAAATTGCAATTATTATCATACAGCCTTCCTGGATCCATTCTTTTGATTTGCTGGTTTATCTCCCAACAGAGAATCCTTCTTCAATTATTATCCAAATGATTCCTTGATTACAATCTCTAATCAAGTTTTTGGGGATCATAAGGGACTCAGAATCATGGTGTCAAGTCAAAATTTGTCTCCAAGAGTGAATGCACTTCTCCCAGGGATGCCGCCTTGAAGTCCGGTTCGACCTCCAAGATGGCATAATCTGCTGAACCATACCTCCCCTTTTCATCCAGTAAACATGTAATTGCTCCGGCTCGTTTCCCGCAGACCATCTGTAGTGAAAACCAAGTATTCGATCAGCTTGAGCTTGGTTGATGAGTTTACAAATACCACAGATCTCCTAAACTATCAGAAGATTCACGGATAACTAGACTAAGAAATATATCTGAAAAGGCATCAGTACGCATTCCACTTTCAGAAAATAAAGTTAAGGAAGAAACAATCGTCCTTACATCATCTTTCAGGCTATCACCAACCATCATGACTTCACCAGGCTGAACTTCCCATGTTGAACATATATGCAGGAGAGGAGCTGGGTCCGGCTTATAAGGACGGAACTCCCTGCTTAATGCTGGCGAGAATGTTATCTGCAGGTAAGAACACAACAGAAAATTAGAAGTCGAAGCTTCCCCATATACATGATTCCAGAGCCTACACCTGAAACAGATGCATGAGAATGAAGTTAGGAAAAGAGATCGAATGCATGTTTTCGTCATGATATTGCACGTTGAAGCCAACCAGAAAATGGGCAAAACAGGAGCATCCAAAGCTTGAAACCGGGTCAGGTTTCAGCCTAAAGGAAATTAGATACTGCCAACGGGTAACAGACTGGTTTAGCAGTCACCCAATATAGATGCATTCATTACAGCACAAGGTTTTCATCTAAAAATAACATACTAACAACCACTTCTGAAATTAGTTAACTTCCTTCTAATCATTTGATGATAATATGCACAACGACACAAGCCATAAAAACCTCACATTACCCCCGATCGTGAATGAAAAAGGTCCACAGCTTCCTTCACATTTCGAGTGATCAACCCTCTCCTGCACAGAAAAGGAAAGAGTAAGCATTTGTCAGTTCACCATATGAGCACATCATTAAAAAGACATGCTTCAAACAACATTCTCCATGTGTTTCTTTGATTGAATAGATGAAAACCGACAGATAAATGACAGTTTCAGTTCGAAAGGGAATTCATCCGGAATCTAAAACAAGGACAGCAATTCAAATTGAATGTCAACGGTAACAAATGACTAAAACTTATAAAACTAATAGCAATTACCACAAACAGAACATCTGCATACTACAGGAAACCTAAAAAACAGTTGAGGGAACATAAAATCATACTAAATTATCAACCCTTAAGTCCTTTTCTCATTACCTATAAAGGGGGCGGACATTGCAGAGGAAGCAATAGAGCTCTTAAGTTAAATAGCATATAAGCTAGAAAACAGTGAGAAAGAACAAATTAAGCAATTTAAAAGAAACAGTAAAGATGCAAACTTTGACCTTATATTCCTAGAATCAAGAAACCCACAAAGGTCTACAGCACCTGCAAATAATTCAGAAAATGATTCTCCAAGAATTAACTAGCAAAAGTAGAACTCGAATACGACGTCGTATGTTATCAAGAAAAAATGCGAACACAAACCAGGCATAATTTGGAGGCGATCGAGTCCCTGGCGTTCAAAATCAGTAATAGTTTCAAAAGCTTTCCGCTGTTTATGAGAATCCCATTTCTCAATGTGGTGTAGAATATCAATACCAGAAGGATTTTCAGCTTTAATTCTTCGATAGTCATCGTCTCCAAGAACTGCCTTGTACATTGAAGCGAAATCAATGACGGGGACCGTCAGGGTTCCGTCCATGTCAAACACGATGCCACGTAACCGGCGGGACTTGGCGGCGGTGGCGGTGGCGGTGACAGAATTGGTAGAGAGATTGGACATGGAAGAGAGTGAGAATTGAAATGGGAATTTGGAGTAAAGCGAAGAGGAAGAAAAAGAAGGAAGAGGGAAGAGCAGAGATTTAAGGTTAGAGAGAAGAAGTGTGGGCATCGATCGGTTGGTTAATACTGAAAACGGAGAAACGGCGACGAAACCAGTTAACGGTGACACCTTTTTTTTTTTGGTCGAGATTTATTTGCTGGCTGCAATGATTCTTACCAGAGAAAAAGAAACGTGCGTTTTTTTATTTTTTTGTATTTTTTATTTAATATTTTCATTTTTACAAATATTTTAAGTAATTAATATTTGAGATTTACTTATAATTATTGTTAGTATAAATAAATTTTATTAGTTTGTCATTAATTATATTAATTATGTAGATATACATAGTTAGACTTTTTAAATTATTTTATTTTAGATTATTTATTTGTTGTAATGGCATTATTAATATATAAATTACTTTAAATAAAAAATTGAAAGTTAAAAATTCTTAAAATCATAAAATTCCTCAAATTTCATGTATATAAATATTTTAATATATTTTTAATATAATATATTTTTAATATTTTCATATGTATTGATTAATTTAAAATTGAATTATGATGGACTCTTTTCAAGATTTGAACTCTTTTTATGACATTGATTCTACTTGCATTGTCGAAATTTAAAAATTAAATAATATTTAAGAAATTTAAATCTTCGATGTTGTACTAAAAACTTATAAGTACTTAACTCTTCTTTTTAATATATTATTAATGTTAATTATTTTTAATATATTCAAAAAATTAATATGAAGTTTATGAATAAATTTGATTTAATTAGATCTAAATAAGTATTTTTATAACAATTGTATATTTAATTTATTTATAAATAAAATAGATCTAAATAAATATTTAGGTGATTCATGATTATGTAGTGGGTAGTGGTTTGATTCTTATCCTACAATCTCCTATAGCTCCTTTTCTCTCCTTTATATATTACTTATAAATAAATAAATAAAATATTATATATCCAATTTTTTGAATACTAAAATCATGTTTTTATTTTGCCATAGAAAAATTAATATGTTGATTTTAATAATATTTTACCATATATTATAAATTTAATATCGTAAAATCATAAAGTATTGTTTTGTTATAAAAAAAAATAAATCATATAGTCATATTCGTAAAAAATACCTTCTGAATCAAAATATTATATAGTACAATAACTCAAACACAAATTTGAATTAGAAATTGGAAAGTTTGATATTTAAGTTGGTATGTATGAAAAAAAAAAAAAAAGATGGAGATATTATTGATGATGCATGCATGCTCATGCATGCATACGAGGAAAACCCTAATCCTAATCTTACTTATTTTCCTGTGTTGATTAAGAAGCACTCCACCAAGCAACGTTGCTGTCCATCGTAAGAAAGCACGACAGAGTCTTAGTTATGACGGGGTTCCCGTTGTTCGAGGACTGTCAACTGAGAAGCAGGACAGATGACCGACAGCCAAGGCCTGAAATTATTGCAGAAATTATAGGAATACTTGACCGGACTGTCCTCTTTATCATTATATTATCAATAATTAATTAATCTCAAATCTCATTAATTTATCAATATTATGAATGGTCTTCTGAACCTAAATATCGACTATCAATTCACTGTTTGTCTTTCTTGAAAATCAGAAAGTTGGGTCCATTTCAAGACCTCCTATGGCAAGAAGAGGCTCTTTTTACAGGACAATCATACGGGCGGCTCATCATTGATTTGAGAAGTAGATAAAGATAATGCCGAAACACTCGCATGCCTTATTGATGTTTATGTGGTAGTGGAATACACATGCATGCCTACTTAGTTTATGATTTATTCGACTCGAAATCAAATCATAATCATTGAAATACATTATTCTAGATGTTAATTACGTACAAATGATACGACCAACCATTAAAGTTTTTTTATTATGGTTTAACATAATTACATTTTCAAAATCTAAATTTCAAAAACTTCTCTCAATGGTTGACATTGTAATACATATTCTGATGGATTTCCTATTCATATTTTTAATATTTAATTAAAAAGTCAACAATTTTGTCGATGGCTCATCTACTTCTGACTTTTATTACAGTTGAAATGGTTCGTTTGGTCTAGTAGTACAGGCAAAATCCATGCAAATATGGTTTTAATTATTGTATATAAATTTATAAAAATGAAAAAATGTGAATTATTATAATTAAATATATTGTTTAATTTTCTTTTAAAAATCAATTTTTTATTTTTGTTTGATTAGGTCTCCTTTGATTGGACGGAATATAATTAATTAAATAATATAGTGTAATGAATTTTTCATTATATTTCATTACATTATATTGTTTCGTAAATAATATAATGTATTTTGAATTTGAATGTATATTGGATGGTTTAGATGAGATGTAATAAAAAAAACATATTATATTTTAAATGTATTCATTAATTATTTTTATAATACATTAATGATTACTTAAATATTTAGTATTACATTAATATGAATATTATATAACCAAATATCATAATCAAATATATAATATAATTATAATTACATTATCTATGTCGAACTAAAATTATCCAACTATTATTAAACCAATAACTCAACCTTAACCTATTTAATTAGCATTTTATTATAGAATCAATCTCATTAAATAATAAATATAATTATATCCATTAATTTTATGGAACATAATTTACATATAATTATGTAACATAAATAAATTCATATTAAAAATATAATTTGATGAAAGAATTATAATGTTTGAAAAAATAAGTAAATGAATTTGAATTATTTTATTATCAACAAAGTTTGACATCATTTGTTGTTTTCAACTTTTGCAATTATTTGTTTGATTTTTTTACCCAACCAATTAATGCATTTAAGTTTAATTTAGTTATAATCAAATGAATTTGAATTATTTTTTTTAATTTTTTATATATTATGAATTTAATTCAATCTCATATGAGTTTAATAAATATAAAATTATTTACTTTTTAATTTTAAAAATAAAAAATTATTAATACAATTATTATATTCTATAAATATTTATTATTTTATATTAATAATTAAATTTAAATATATTTCTATACATTTATTTTTTAATATAAATTTATAAATTAGTTAATAAATTTCTTATAAAATTAAATATTATTTAACTTTGACTTAGATCATTTATTAAACAAATTTTCATAAATAAATTTTTTTCAATCAAGCTTTGACCAACCCACAAACATTTTGACTTATGGGTACCATTACCTTCAACTTTCTCTCAAGGTTTTATCTTATTTAAATTTAAAATTATCAATTTTAATATTATATTATTTTTATGAAATTATCTTTTATAATAATTTAATGATCGATATGAAATATAAAATCAACGATTATAAAATTTACTCATCTTATATCGATAAATACTGGGAGCCAAAAAAATAATTAAATAAATAAATAAGTAACATAAAAACAGAAAAATGAACGTTGATAATTGGTTTGGGTTGAAGATTTTAAAAAGCTAAATATATAATGGAGTTCGGTTAGCTGTGACAACAGTTACTTGCATAATTCTACAATCTGACGTAATAATATTATGCGTACAATATTTATTAAAAAATTGATAAATTCATTTATATTTATAATACATAAAAAATTTAATAAATTTATTTAAAGTTAACTCAACGATAAATAAATTAAATTAAAATTAATTAAAATCACATGGTATAGTACCAATAATTTAAAATAAATAAATACAGTTTGTATTATAAGGAGGAAGACAGTTGGAAATAATAATTTTTGGCCGCAAATACGGGGGAAAGCTAAAACGGATGCAATTTTTCTATTATATAATTTAACCATCCTATCATAATAATTTGGAAAGTAAATATATATTATTTTTTTTAATTTTTTTGATTATTTGATGTTAACATTAATTTTTTAAGGGATTAAATAATATTTGATGGATTTTTAAAAATTTTAGTTTTTAATTTTAATTTATTTTTATTGATATTGTAAATTTTATTAAAAATTTTAACTTTAAAAAGAAAAATACTATATAAAATAGTAAATCTCTTATAATTAATGTATAATTATTAATTAAGAACAACTACTTACTTATTAAAATAGCTAACTAGTTATTTAAATAATTAATTTTATTTAACATAAGCTCAAGGTAGCTTATTATTATTTTATAAAAACCTTGAAATTTACAATATGGTTGTATATTGTTTTCTTTTTTCAATTAGATGCCACGTGTCTGGCTCTTACGAGAGGATTCCAATGATTAATTGATTATTGATCTTATAATATATTTAAATATAAAATGCTTATAATATTTAATTATAATTGAATGTATTTATATTTTATTACAAGATGGTGAAGCCATAACTCATTGTACAAAATGACAAAACACAATCCAAATAAGACATTGACCGTTAAATTGTTATGTTGTGGGATGATGATGGTGATCTTCATGGGTCAAGACAATTCAACTCCAGAATGTATACATAAACAAGCAACAATTTTGGGCACGTGTAGCCATTTACACCACAATTGTTCTATTCTAATTTTTCAAATATTTATGAAAAGTTTGAGATTTCTTCACCATCTTTTTCAGCATTTTATTTTAAAATTTAATGAATCGACTTTGACGAATAAAAATTATATTTTAAAAATATATACACATATATATATATATATATTCAAATCGAATGATTAAAAGTACTTAAAATTCACAAACAACAACTTTGCCTGTATCGAGGGTTGTAATTAATTTGCATTTACATTGCTTTTTCATGACGCTTTGATGTGAAGCAAGTTGTCCAAGCAGCTGAACTTGAACGTTTAGCAACCAAAATGCGAATACTTATTTAATCAAAAATTTTAGTATTTTGACTTATTTCATACATTTTTATATATTATTTTTATTCTATTTAAAAAATAAATTTGCATGCATTTTTTTCATTGCAAATAAATCATATAAAAAATAATAATCTGTAATTTCACACATATGAAAAATCAAGTATTAAACAACATTAACTTAATTATCAAAGTAAATTATTAACTTTTCGGTCAAATAGTCTTAGATAAAAATTATTAAATATCAACATATATTATTTGGAAGCAACAGAATTAATTAAATTTAAGTTCTCTTTTGAGATATTAGGTAAATTTTAACTTATTTTTAATATTACGTATGAATAACAAAGATAGGATTTTATATTATTTTTAATATTACTATTTTATATTATTTTATTTAAATTTTTCAGATATGATTTACTGTGAAAAAAATTTTTAAAATAAAAAATATTATGATTTTATATTTATTAATGTTTTTTTTTTTAGTTTTCCCTCTTGCCGAGAAGACTTGCGAATGTGAAGAAGAAAAGTCGTCTCCTTCGCATTTATTCCACGTTCGGTTTTCTTTCCTGCTCTGCTTATATAAATATATAAGGCTTAAGAACCCTTCAAACACTGCCTTTTCCTTATTGTTGAGCAATCATCCTTCTCTTTCCGTCCTTCCACCGCCGCCACCATGGCCTGCTCCGCCGCCGAGCTGGCCCAACTTCTCGGCTCCAACGTCACCAACTCTATGGAAGCAGCCAACTTCATTTGCTCTAGATTTTCTGATGCCGACAATAATTTCACAGCCACCAAATATGCCGTTGACAACACCTACCTTCTCTTCTCTGCCTATCTCGTATTCTCCATGCAACTAGGTTTTGCCATGCTATGTGCTGGTTCTGTCCGGGCTAAAAACACCATGAATATCATGCTCACCAACGTCCTCGACGCCGCTGCCGGCGGTCTTTTCTATTACCTCTTCGGTTTTGCCTTCGCTTTCGGCGGTCCATCGAATGGGTTCATCGGGAAACAGAATTTTGCTCTTAATTCAATCCCAAATTCGTCTCTTGATTATAGTAACTTCCTTTATCAGTGGGCTTTCGCCATAGCGGCAGCTGGTATTACCAGTGGTTCTATAGCTGAAAGAACCCAGTTCGTAGCTTACTTAATCTACTCTTCTTTCTTAACTGGGTTCGTTTACCCGGTTGTTTCTCACTGGTTTTGGTCACCTGATGGATGGGCTTCTGCTTTCAATTCCGGTGATCTTCTCTTCAACAGTGGAGTTATTGATTTTGCCGGATCCGGCGTGGTGCATATGGTCGGCGGCATTGCTGGTTTTTGGGGTGCATTCATCGAAGGACCAAGAATCGGCCGATATGGAAATTCCGGGAGGGGCACTTCTTTACGAGGACACAGTGCTTCTCTAGTTGTTCTTGGAACTTTCATGCTTTGGTTTGGTTGGTATGGGTTCAATCCCGGTTCTTTCAACAAGATATTGGTTCCTTACACTGCCGGAAACTACTACGGTCAATGGAGTGCAGTCGGTCGTACAGCCGTCACAACCACCTTAGCCGGTTGCACAGCTGCCTTAACCACTCTTTTTGGTAAAAGAATCCTATCAGGGCATTGGAACGTAACTGATGTGTGCAACGGTTTGCTTGGCGGGTTTGCTGCTATAACTGCCGGCTGTTCAGTGGTTGAGCCATGGGCGGCGGTTATATGCGGGTTTGTTGCGGCCGTCGTGTTGATTGGGTGCAATATATTGGCAGAGAAGTTCGAATTCGACGACCCACTAGAAGCGGCTCAGCTTCATGGCGGCTGTGGGGCATGGGGCGTGATTTTTACCGCGTTATTTGCCAGAGAGAAGTACGTGGATCAAGTATACGCACCGGGTCGGCCATACGGACTATTCATGGGCGGCGGAGGGAAACTGTTGGCAGCACATGTGATTCAGATCCTGGTGATAATCGGGTGGGTTAGTGCTACAATGGGTCCTTTGTTTTTCATCCTTAATAAGCTTAAGCTTCTGAGAATCTCTGCAGAAGATGAAATGGCGGGTATGGATCTGACCCGACATGGCGGGTTGGCTTATATGTACCATGACGATGATGGGTCTCCCATGAACGGGATTCCCTTGAAGAAAATAGAGCCTTCTTCAACAACTCCTACTAATAATAATAATAATAATAATAATTCAAATATTTAGAACAAAATTAATATTATAATGGAATTTCCACTATTTTTATTTTTTATTAATATTATTTATTATTAGTAGAGTTGGTCTTTTTTTTTATTTTAGTGTAAAATGTAAATTATTCAAAAAAGATTTGATGGGCGGTGTGAGATTGATGAGTTAGTTGCTCTATAATGCTGTGTCTTTTTAATTTTATTTTAATTGTTTTCTGCACATTACATATTTACTTAAATATATTAATAAAATAAATATATTTCTTAATTTTTGTGAAATAATCATGATGTAATTGAAACTAATCATATAAAATTATAAATTTTTTAATAATATAATTTATATTAAATATTAAATATTTATTAATTAATATCTAATTATTATCGAGTATTTTTATAAAAAAATCAGTTATAAAGTGAGTTGAGGGAAGGTGGGAAGAATTGTGAATCGTTGTCTAAGTTATAGAGTGACTGGTTTTGTCCGACAAATATTACGAAATCCTTCTTTCATATAACTTTATACATACATATACATGAATTTTATTGAATAATTATATTATTCCATATTATAAATATTATATTAATCATTCATTGTTTAATTAACTGCAATTATTAATTTTTTTTATTTTTTAAATTTAACCTCTGGGATGGGATATGTGTGGGGTACATGGAGAGTGAGTGATAAGCAGCCAGAATTGACGAGAGGGGAGCATGTGGGTGGAATCTTTGATTTATAAAGTTCATGTGAAACGAAATAAATAAAACAAAGACCACGAACTCCTCTTCCAATGGGAATGGAAATTGAGAAGATCTTTCCTGACAATGCAATCCCCATATCCCTTTGAATCTTCCCTCCTCTCTCTTGCACTCACTTTTGCTTCTCAAGTTTCTCCTGATCAAAATGATTGATCGTTCGTTTTGTTTTTATTATCACCTGTTGTTTGTTTTGGTATGGATTTATCATCTCAAGGGTCTTGTAATTATCAAATGTTTACAACATGCTTCATAATATGGTACCATCGTAATTTATATTATATATATTAATTTAAAATTTATTTTGAAATATTAATGATTTAAATATGAATTTAATTTAAATTTAATATAGTCTTATTTGATATGATATCATTTATATCATATGAATCAATTTAATATATTTTATATGAAATCACTTGTATAATATATAAATGATATGATTAGTTTGTAAAAATATTATTAAAATTATATAGTTTTGAGAAAAATTAACATTAAATCCAACCCGACTCAACTCAATTTATAAATTATATTTTAATCGGATTAGCATATTAATATTAATATGTGAGATAATACAATTTTTATGATGTCTATAATGGATTAAAGTAAACTCAATTACGACTAATACAAAGAATAAAATACTAATAATGCTAAGATAATTTTCAATATTATTATTTTTCATAATAAATATTAGAGTAAAATACTTATTAAATAAAAAAATTGAATGTCTATAAAATAGTCAAAATGGGGAGGGGGGTGGGGGGCAGGTATCCATCGGCATCACTAACACATGTTGTGCATCAAGAGACGACTCTGAAGGTGCCCTTTTGACCATGGATCATATTTCTAGAAAATAGATGAATAGACACACACAAGAAAAGTCGTACAAGGTTCCGTCTGACAGTACCTCTCTATCGTGTGTACGGCGGGGTCCTCTTTCCTGCTACGGAGACTCCAAATCAACTGGTCAACCCGCTGATTAGGTTTTTAAGAAATACATTATAAAATTAAATTATCAATATTTTATGTATATTTAAAATAAATGTCATAATTACAATCTTGAATTTCGATAATAAATTAATTTTTAATTTTAATATCATTATTTTGATTTATATGTAAATTTTAATATTACAAAGTTTTTTATTTTTATATAATATGTACATGTAAATATATACTGAATTCTAATAATGATTATCAAAATTTAATAAATAAATTGGATGAATATATTTAGAGTTGAAAGGAAAAACGTATTCTGTATCATTAACATTAATATAATATTAGTATTACTATATAACATTATATTATCATATAATTATATTATTATTACTAATATATCATGTAATAATTATAAATCCTATTTACTACTTCATCATTCATTTTTAATTATTTAATCCTTTCAAAATATTTTAATAAATATATCCTTGATGAATAAATTATCAAATTCTTTTAGAATTATAAAAATATATGTTAAAAATAATAATTTAGAAAAAGGTATTTATGGATGATTTTTCTTGAATTTCATATTATTATAATTATTTTAGCTGATTCTTTGTCACCGTTTCACAAAAAAATCCCAACAAAAACTATATAGTTTCTGTTTTTTTTTTCATTTTTATGATAATAATTTAAAACCTTATTTATATTAACAACATTATATCTAATGATTAATAAAATAAAATTAAGTTTGTTGATGTATTTTATATCATAAATTAATTTTATGTTTTTAATAATAATTTCAATATGAATTTTGTTTTGAAGATTATTTAGTAATTTCAAATTTAATATTTGTTCAATGGATTTTATTAACTTGTAATATTTTTTATGATAAAATAAAATATAAAAAATTAATAATTCGTGACGAAAATGAAAAAGTAATAATAAATATTATAATTGTAAATTTTATTTGATAAATTTATAATTATGAAATTATTTATCTTATGAATAATAATATTATGTAAATATAAAATTTAAATATGATTATCATCAACTTTTATTATATTAACAAATAATTTAAGATACTATTTAATTTTATTTTCTTAATAAAAATATAACTGAAGTTGAATAGGATCGTTATTATATTATAATATGAGGGAGATATCAGTCATTTAAACTTTTCAAATTTTATAGGATGGGCTTTTAGGAGAGACGAAGAGAAACGACGTCGTGACTCGAAGAGCATTCTCTATATAAACCTACCTTGACCGCACTTGGACCATACTGTATAGAGCAGGAATTTTCCGGAAACTGATGAGGCCGATGCAGATGGATTTGTTTGGGGACATGGAGGAGCAAGGATCTTCAGTGGCTATGGACGTCGATGACGTGGATCCACTCGAGATCTTTGGCGAAGGAGTCATTAACGCCGATAACAAGCTCGCCGACGCCGATTTCTTCAACAATTTCGAGGACGATTTTGATGATTCCGACATCAATTAATCCTTCCTTTTATTCGAATTCTATCAATTTAATGAATGAAAGTGGCGTTTGCTTGATAACTGTTTGTTATTTGAATTGCTAAACACAGTTCCAATGAAATTAGTATTATTAACCTAAACAATTAGCTCTTTGTGGGTTGTTTTTGTGTTTTTGTGATTCTCTCTTTCTTATCAGCGATTACTTCAACTGTTTTAGCTTTGATTTGGATTTTACCTTTTTTGATGACTATATGGTGTTATTGATTTGAGAAAGGGATGAATTATGATGGTGTGAATTAGCATTGAGTTAATTTGTGTATTAGGGATTGGAATTTGGAATTATATGTTGTTTTTACTAGGGATTGATAAATCCGAGAGAGAGATGAACAGAAAATATATCGAAATTATTATTATTTGAACTGAAAGTTGGAGGGGCTGATGTGAAAATTTCTGAATAGTGTCTAATGTTCTTTTGGAAGTGTGCCATGTACTGGAAATATAATATTAATCATTTGATAATGGGAATATCTTGGTACGCTTCTGTTTTCTTTTTGTATCATTTTCTAGATTTAGACTTGCAAGCTTTTCGGGATGACGTGTTTTTAACAGGGGATGATATCATTCTATTTTCTACTCAAATGGCACATCTGAATGTTCCCTTGATATTATCTGCTACTAATGTTCCGGAATATGTTTCCTTTCCAAGTGAAGAGTATATGCCAATATCTTCAGATACGTCTCTCTGTTGGTTGGTTGATTTCTATTGATATCCAGTTCCCCAAGAAAATCCTCTAATAGCAGACTATATGCGGTATGGATCAATAACATTTCGAGGAATGCGAAGTTTGGACCGGTTAACTTGGTTTTGATTATATGTAAATTCAATTGCAGGATATGATTCAAGAACTTATGAAATTTAAAAGCTTGAGTTCAACACAATTACATTCATGTCAAATTTGTTAATACTTGAATTTACAAGATCCCATTTCTCTATCATATTTGAATGGGTATCATATTTCGCCGCACATGACTTCGAATGTTATCACCGAGGAACATCAAGCAGAACTTGATGAAACATGAAAATAAGTAGGTGAATCAACAATGCCTCACTAGATGAGCTTGAACGAACTTGCATTGAATTAAAGCTTTGGAGTAGCACCTCACCTACGATACTAACAGTAATTATAGCTTTTAAAAAGAAACTTCTCCAGACACTGAATTTGACAAGCTGTAGATATCAAAAGCCTTTTTTCTAAAACAAAGAACTAAATTTATACCCAGTTATAACACAACAACAGTCTGGGGTTAAGCATGCTCTTGTTTCTCTCTCTCTCTCTCCCTCTCTCTCTTTTGTCCAGTGTAGCATATGCTCTACAAGCAATTGTGTGAATACAATTAAAACATCATTCAAGCCTAGGAACTGATGATCCTACTTCTATATCAGACTGTTTCCTTGATAGTGTACAACAAGCTTTTATAAACATGGAATAGAAAATTACAGGTACATATTTGGTTTTTTTTTTTTTTCCCCAAGTGTTTCAAGCAATCAATATGACGAGGTATGGTTTGGAATTTTAATGCTGGTAGTATTGTTATGGGGGCAAGATACTTTCAAGCTTTCTTCCAGCAACCAAGTATAGGAAAGTATTATAGGCTCTCACCTGGAAGCATGACAATGTTAACGTGAATGTTTGTACCTAAAACACACAAAATAAGTACTGGTAATTTACGCAAGAAAAGAATATGATCGACGTTTCTTCATAAAATTAAGTCAGCTTTCATGGGAAAAAGCAAAAGTATAATGAGAAACAACGGTAACCTTTTTAACATCTTTTTTGGTAAGATCAGATTAGAAACATACCATTTAAGAGTTGCAAGTCTCACGATATCCGAGAACCAAGTATTAGCACTCTAAAGCATATGTTGGGACCTACAAAAATTGAGTAATATAAGTAATCAAAGCACAAAAATGAAGCATACCATATTATCAACTAACTTCTCTTCATAAGATCAATAATTTTCAGTTGCTTCCATTGAAAAACAAAAGAATCAATGAACGGATATCAAGATCATTCAATAACAATTCTGCATTCGTTCAGCATATAATTCTCGAAATATTTTGTTCCTTTTGAATATTAGTTATACATTTATAGTTGGCTTGAATCCCTCCGGTACCATTTTTCCAGTTCATCTAAAATATAACTAAGTTTCCTTTTTAACTAACACCCTTAGTAATTGAAATTATTTTTCAAGTTTCAAATCAACAACTCTAACAAATAATGTAGTGGGGTGCACTCATCTAAAAAGGAAAAACAACAAAATATAGAAATGTTATCTTAGAGAAAAACAAGAAAAATTAATGGCATCAACAATCCATATCACCAGAATGTTATGAAGGGAGCTATTCATTGTTATCACAGTGCATGAGATGCTAACATCCTGCTGAAAGCTATAAACATTTTTCATGTTCAATGGTGGCCTAGATTTTCAAAGATTTCTTAGAAACTGTAAGAAAATGGAGGTAAACATAGCAATTAAGTACCTCCAGGCAGAAACCAAAAAGTAGTTGAACACATAAGTATACATGTTACTCATTATCTGCTAGGTTCGATGACAAAACAAAGTTTATATGAAATATGAGAGAGCAATCATACATTTGCCATTGCTTCTACCTCAAGCATGTGCTCATCAAGTGAAGAAGATCTTGTACAATTTGTGCCATGAGAACCATCATACTGGAGGATTCTAAGTTTCCCTTCCTGGAGATATCAACAATATGTCCAGTTCAAAATAGTAGTAGTAGCTACATGATCCTATAGGAAACAACTTCCACACTAGACGCATACCTTAGTCCCATAAACAAGCCCACCTCCAACAGAGGGATGAAAGCATGCGACATTAACTTCATCCTCTATACTAGGAAGAACTGTTACAAGCTCCATATCAGCAACTCGGTACACCTGATGCACAACATTAATAGTTGAGAAAATAAAATTACAAACAGAAAGAGATGTTTAAAAAGATTTATAATTGGTAAGATTTTATATTTTTGCTATTAGATTATCTTGTCATGGCAAGGAATATATCTAGTTCAGATGTATTTAATGATGCAAATGACCAAGATAACTATGACAACACAACGCACGAACTTATACCTCAAGAATGGTGTAGATTGGAACTGTTGTCTCCCTGTCAAGGACAACACTTTTCAGTAGTGACCCATGGCGGCGACCATAGGCAAGCAGTAAGTGCTCTGATGTGGGAGAAAACTGCATCCACAAACATTAAACAGAGTTTATAAGGCAGGACAGAGTGTACAATAAATAGCTCAAGGTTGATAGCTCCATAAAACATGTATGAACTTGTTACCATTTTACCTCGGAGGACATTCCAGTTATGACTTAATGAAAAACATTATGAGCTTAACTTTTGTAACCTCCACACTCAACAAATATGATTACTCTAGAGAAGGATCAGATTAAAGATGAGAGAGTAGCATTAAAATTGAGTGTCCATAAAACCATGCTGATTTCCTTTTAAATCTTTCATACACTATAAATCCAGCTGAATCTCAGAAAAACTGACATGTATGTTAGAAGTATTTAACTCATAACAGCTAAGTTAGCCATGGTTTTCTTGTTCTAGCAGCCAGAGAACCTGTAATACCATGAGAGATCTTGGAAGAAAAGATCACTGGAGACATAGCATTTTGACTAAATAGAAAACGTTCCTTTTGTTTTATCCTCTACCCCCGCACACACTACTTCAGCAAGCCAATTCCTTTTAACAGTTCATGATTGATATAGTACCATTTTCTTGTCGCAACTCTTGTGACATCCATATAACTTAAGATTATGCATTAACTATAATTAGATGCGGGAATTCACAGTTAACTTTGCATTCTCTCACTTTACCAAAGTCTCATTTTAGTTAAATCTATTCTGAGATTGCTATTATTGGCATTTGCGTTTCATTTGGAGACAATACCTGTGAACTTGGAAAATACAAGCATCAAAACAATGGCACATACCCCTATCTTAGTCCAAGTAACAAAGGATACAAAAAATAAAAGAAACGACTATGAATCCTCCACCATAAACAAAGAGCATCTAAGCTAGTAGTAGCATATCATGCGCATGATATTGTTGGATAAATCCAGTTAAAATTCATATCAACTTTTCATTACCAACATGCAACTCAAGGAAACATCTTCAGAAATTGGAAAAGAAAGAAGCACATCATGAACAAAAAATTATGTACTTGACAGAAGACAGATCTCCAGAAATTCTTACCTGAATTGAAGTTAAGCAGTGAGCAGCTCTTATTGTGCGGGATGCAAGCACCAAACCAAATCTAAATTAACAATAAAACAGTAAGTAAAACTAGCAAGAAATATATGCATCAGTAATAATTGAGGTCAGAATTGTAAGATGCTAAAGAATTACGTTGTCTCCTCGAGAGAATATATTCGAAGCTCATACATAACTTGATGGGCTGAAATTGGATGCCGTGTTGGAGATGTTGCAGCCCCAGCATTATCAGGAAGCACCTGACCTTGTAAGCTAGGATCACATTCCGGATGAGGTAGCACACATGCAACACATGCAGCTAAAAATCTCCCACAGGGTGAGAAATGAGCCCCCATTTCACTGCAAACATGTCCAACCATGTGATCTTTCAATAAAATGCAACTTCTGACACCAAGACATTTGTTTATAATGAACGAAATACAAGAAAATTATGAACTGAAAATAGTTCTTTTAATCTCAATTACTGTTCACCGTATGAGGTCATAGCAGGATAAAGAATTACATGTACTTAGCAAGCATAAGTCAATATCACATTAGAAACCTAAATTTCACATTGCAAAGAACGGCTGTACCTGCAAAGTACAGCATGAGGTATGGTTAAACGACACAGCTCCGATTCCAGAGGGGTGAAAGGGTCTTTTACATCATACGGCCATATTCTTAACTTGACAGTGCAAGGCAACTCTGCAGCAGCAGCGGCAGCCAGAGATGTTGCAAGTTCAGACTGGATTCTGCTAGCAGCAGGCATAGCATCATTTTCCCTTCGAACCACATTATCAAAAGCAGTATTTTCACCAGATCCAGTTACTGGCATTATTTGGGATCTTGCAGAATGAAGACGTAAACCAGATCTCCCACTGCCCCTAGATTGACCAACACTGGTTGGCATTACAGGGGAAGATGAACGATTTTCTGTTTCAACATATGCTGTCTGATTTTCATGAGCTAATCCATTAAGTGAAGCCATTGTGTGACGCATTGCTTGGCTCTGACCAACCAACCACCCATGCAAGAAAGGGACTTCACAATGCAGTTGATCAACAAAGGGAAAGATGTGGTTTCTTTCTACACTCGGCACTTCTGCAGTCCCAGTTGTATCCATCACAAATTGAGGTTCATTATCCATGTTGTCCACAAAAGAATCGGAGCTATTTGGTTCAATTGGAGACAATAGAAGTTCATACTGTCCTGATGGTGTTGAATATGTCAGAAGCCGCACAGAAGTAGGCTGATCAAGTCTTTGTTGCACACGATTTGACCCAACATCCCTGTCAATTTGATGAACAGGTATTCTCCCACCTCTGGCAAATGACATCAAAAAGGGCAAAGACATTAAAGGTAGTTCATCCATTAAACTCAGGTGGCCACTAGATCGATTATCTGCCAGATATACAGTAGGAGGAGGGTAGCACAGGAACCCTGGAGATGTTGCAATTGTCATTGATGATTCAGATGAATCAAGATCATTAACCTACACAAAAAGTGAAATCATTATAGACATAACATAGCAAACTAAGCCAATCATATTTATCAAACCTTGCATAAATAACAAGATGGAAATAAAAAGCAATCCAATTTTAAAATAACAAAGATTTCACCTCTGCAGTTAAGAGAAATGGAGCACCATGTGGATGAAAATGCACAGCACGAAGTGAACGACGTGTCCTCAGCACATGAGGTGGTGAGACTGTCTCCAGTCTCTTGTTATATTGCCAAATGTATAACTAAATTGAAAATCCCAAAAAAGGCAATCAACAAAATGATGACAAACAGAACAAAATTTTCAGGAAACAAGGAAGCGTAGACAACCTTACCTTGTGACCAGAAGCTACAGCAAGAAGCTCCCCGTTAGCATGAAAAGCAATTGAAGCAATTGGACGGTCTGCATGGTTAAAAAAAGATAAAAGAGTCATGTCACTCATAAAACCTTCGAAAACTTGTTTCCAAATTCAGACTAAAGATTCTGGATGAGTGGTTACAGAAATCACGAGATCCTATACACTCTGCAGTTTTTGCATTCCATAAACGAACTTCATGATCCAAGCTTCCACTTGCTAATATTTCTGGACACAAAGGATGAAATCTAACCTGTAAAAACAACAAATGAATACGATGGAACTATCACCTCAGCATATAAGGTACTTACATGGCACATGTACACTCTGTGCACATACAAAATTCAAGCAGTAAGAAGCAAAATTATAGCCAGTGCTAAACCAACTGATATTCAATAGCCGTAGGCAAATAGGGTGCAATATCAGACCTAGCATGGTTAATGCACATTTATTGAACCAAGAAGGAGGCCAAATCACAAATCTTATGAAAATGCAACAAACTCTACAAAAAAGCGATCCAAATTTATTGATCACGAGTAGGTTCTCTTTATGTCATATTGCATCTATTGGTGGCAATAAAACCAAAAACTAAACATAGATATCAGAGTTCTATTCGTAATATTTGAGAAGTTCAAAAAGAAGCTCATGAGTTGGTGCTTCTGGTTCATGCAAGCCAAGAAAATGATGTACCAACCAGGAATCAAACAGTACAAAAAGGTTAAATAAACAAAACAATTCCCATTGAGCAACGATTACAGAAAAAAAAAACCTCAATAAGAACAAAAGCTCTGACATGATTCTCCAGCCAAATGCTCCAAATCATTAACAATGTAGGCACATAGCAACCTCATAGTTGTGCACCTTACCCTCTTTAAATTCACCACAATGTTATTACATGCAACCCAAGAAAACTTGAAAATAGGAACAATCACATTACATAAAACTTTACAACAATGTTTACCATTCATGTCAAATCCATAAACCCTCATTGATGAACAATAGCTCCTCCATGATTACGGTTTACTACCATTGTACATAACTAGACTGTCTTATTAACACCTTGATCAGTGTTTGTGTCAGCATCAAAATGATAATCCATTTTCACTTTAACTTGATACATCATGCATCCAATTTAAACTGTCTTAATAAACCACTTCCATAAGGATACCGTATTATAATTGGTGCAGTTTTACTTTTGGACTAAATTCTATCATTTTTGTTCATGTCCCTTAATCTCTGACTAAATCTTACCACATCCATTTTAGCATGACATTCCCCGTTCTTTAAAGCCTAATTTCACTTTCCATCCCAGCCTACATTAGGGAGTGACAACATCAAATATGCATGATGAAGAATGAGTTGGAATCAATGAATAAGACAGTGCATGCATTCACTAAAACCAACAAAGACAACGCACAATTCAAGTCTCTAAGAAGCATAAGTGATAGCCCGGGTATCAACATTTAGGAATTCATATAAGGATATGCAAGGGAATAACATGTCAAAACAACAAAAAATTGCAGAAAACGTGTCATGCATAACACTGCTTACCACCCACGGAGTCCTCCGATGACCACTCAATACTTTTAAGCACTTTCCAGTTTCACAATCAATAATCTTTACCGTGTGATCCCCACTGCACAAACATACACACATTTGCATTTCAATAGACGAGCAAATGAGAAAAACGAAATAAAACAAAATAAGAACAGAAACTCCAACTCACTGTGTAGAAGCAAGTGTTTTTCCATCAGAACTGAAGGCTGCAGCTATGGTTGATCTTGGAGGAGGTACCAACGGGCAATACTTAGCTGATATATGCCGCAAAGATTCCGCCTCAACCCTAATCCAAAACACAAATTTTGATATCTAACCAACATTTTCCATTCGTATCTCATTGGTTTCAAAGAGACATAGTTTCTAAAATCTAAACGGATTTAATTCAATCCTTGCAACTCAATTTCGATCTATCCAAAACGCTTTGATTAATTAATTTAAGAAAGAAAAACGCCTACAAAAACATTACCATGAAATGAGAGATCGCCTTGCATCCCTAGCCGGTGGAGAATCCGCCGAGTCCCTCCATAACTTTCTAGACGCACGCTTAGCACGTGGACAAATCTCTCTCCGAGCTACCAATCCGCACACATTGTCACTATTACGTCAAAATTCAACCATCCAAATATCAGAACAAAACCGAAACGTTAAAAAAAAAGTCCAGACATCCAAATCCAAATTTGATAGATTCAAAAATATTAAGATACAGAATATCGTATTGCTGCGATGAAACCAAAGGAAGAAGAGAAAGAGGTGGCGGCGGAGGCTGCGAAGGAGGAAACCTGTGGCGGCGAGGAGTCGGATTGGAATTAGACGTCGATGGAGCGTTGTTAGCATCGTCGATCCAAAACGATCCTCTCATGGTAGGCTTGCGTTCCCTGATCATTGCCTCACTTTCACAAAATTAAACCATCAAAAATTTAAATAAAAAACTCTACAAAAAAAGAAAAGAAAAAGGAACGAAAAAATTAAAAATTAAAAAAGAAAAAGCGAATCACCTTCACATACAAATTAAATTAGGTTTACAGTGCCATCATACAAAGAGGAGGAGGCATCAAGCTGTAGGTTAGATTAATCTGATCTATCTTTAAATGCTGAATTTTTCTTTGATCGAATCCTTTTCAAAACTTAAATTATATATGTCATATTAATAAATTAAACTTAAATAGAGCTTGATCGACATTCATTGGTCTCATTTTGTTAAGGTGTTGTTTGCATCCGTTCTTTGTTAAAAAAAAAAAAAAGACAATTTATAATATTTATTAGTAAATACAATTTTATAGATATTAACGTGAAAATTTTAAAATTTATTCAATAAAATTATATATATATATATATATATATATATAATTTAAAAATAATTGATTTTATTTAAAAAATTAAAATTTTTGATCTAAAAATCAAAATAATTGAACAAATAAAATTAAAATTTAATTCAATTTAATTTAATTCAGTTTAGTTTATATATTTTAAAATCAAAAATTTTTTAATTCGATTAAATTTTATATGTTAAAAAATTCAATTCAATAGCTCAACAAATTACTTGTATAAAATTTTAATAAATTATTTAATAATTTTTTATTTTGTATGAATTAAATTTTAAATATAATCTTACTCGCATTAATATTTTAAATTAATTAAATGATTTCTTTATGTACGATTCGTGTGATAATTATTTAAATTTATAATAAATTAACCTAAATAGGCCTTGATCTATATAATTATTATATTTTTTTGTTTCTAAAATTAAATTTGTTCAAATCATAACTGAATTAAAATTATTGGATAATGTTACTTTATCTTATTTGTTTTTATAATTATTGAATTTAAATCAAATTGATAAACATATGGGTTCAAAAATCAAATTTAAATTAAGTTGAAAAAGGCTAAAACCAAAAAGCAACAATTAATCTAGGCTCATCTTGAACAATTTGAATTTGAGGGAAATAAAAACAATAATTTTACTAAATAAAAATCAATAATTTTATATTACTTGTCCGAAAATTATAAAATAAATTTCAGAAATTATGTTGACCGAATAAAATACAAGTCATCCGGCGGAATTGGTTCATTTTTGTGGAAAAAAAATGAAACTGTCCGAATGCAGATATTTCCAAAAGACCCTTCAAGAATATATTGCGACATCGGCGTCAATTATTTCCCACTTCGTTTCCTTAAACTTCGCTATATTTTTTCAATTATTTTTGTTGGGTTTTTTCGAAAATTAAATAATACTAATAATAATAATACTTATTTCAATATTATGATTAAAAAAAAATAAAAAATATAACCTTTCTTTTTCCTTGTATTAGTCTGTCTTGTTTTTAGGACATTATACCACAAAATAATACGAAAAGAGATTAATGTCATTTTCAGAAATTTTCAGAAATATAACAACAATTCATAACTTTTTCAAAAAGGTCCTTCGATTGTAATTTATATTATAGTTCTTTAGTTTTGATTGGACCCACATGATATGTATTAAAAAAATGATAACACCACATGTAATATAAAATTTTTACTCTATCCTTATAATATATTCATATTATATATATATACTAAAACAGCCCTTAAAATTACCGTAGCCAAGAGCAGTTAATTTTTTATTTTACCCTTCAACAATGTTAGTAAAACAGTAAAATTACTGTTTTACCCTTTCCCATTTTATTTCCCTCCCCTCCCGCACCCCACCCCTGCCCCTGCCCCTGCCCGGCCCCTCCCCTCCCCCCTCCCTTCCCCTGCCCCACCCTCCCCTCCCCCCAGCCCCAGCCCTCCCCCGCCCCTCCCCCTGCCCCCTGATTAATAAAAAAATTATTCTAATAAATAATAATTATTATTATAATTAAATATATTAATAATTATAAGTAATAAAATAATAATAATGGTATAAATACTAGTATTTACCAATAATATAATAATATTAATATTAATAATTATACATAATAAAATTCATATGAATAATAATTAAAAATAATAATATATGAATAATAATTAAAAATAATAATACTTACGATTATAAATAATAATAATAATTATTATAATTAAATATATTAATAATGATAAGTTATAAAATACTAATAATAGTATAAAATATTAATATTAATAATATTAATATTAATAATTATACATAATACGTATTTATATGAATAATAATTAAAAGTAATAATACTTATTATTATAATTAATAATAATAATAATAATAAATTATATATATAATAATAATAATTATTATTCAAATAAATAATAATTATTACAAAAAATAAATATTAATATAAATAATACTTATTATTACAATTAATAATAATAATCAATTATATATAATAATAATAATAATAATAATAATAATAATAATAAATATTTATACAATAATAATTATTACAAAAAATAAATATTAATATAAATAATACTTATAAATAATAATAATATTTGAAATGTAATGATATTATTATTATTATTAGTTATAATTGTAAATGTTATTATTTTTAATTATTATTCATATGAATACTTATTATTTAATTATTTTAATTAATATTTTATATATAATATGAAGAATTATAAATTCATTATTATTATTATTATATTAAAATAAGGTAAAAAAATTATTATAATAAAGAGTAATTAAATTTTAATTTTATTCTTTTAAAATTTAAGCAAAATAATCAATTTTTCATTTTATTTTTTATTTTTAATATATATTTATATTTATATTTATATACATTTCAGTCACGAAATGACGGGGATTTTAGCTCGTACATACATATATGTCATATCAATGTAACTCATTATTAATTATTTATTTTCAGTTTATTCAATTTAATAAATTTATTTTTACTTAAATATTTTAAATTATTTATTTTTATATATTTTTAAATATTTATGATTGTTGATTAATTTTCATCTAATATGCATATAATGCATATATCACATTTAATTATTTTAAATTTCTAAATTTGATATTTTTATAAAATTAAAAATATATAATAAGTAAAATTAAATTATTTACTGAAAATTATAATAAATTTATATAAAATAAGTAAAATATAGTATTAAAATGAAAAATAGTGAAATGTAAAAGATAAAAATAGAAAAAGTGTCAAAATTGAAGTGGAAGAAATTTAGTGGTACAAATTGAAAGATTGGATTTTAAGCGGGGAAAAAATATTAATTAAAAAAATCATAGATTTAAGAAATAGCTTTGCCAATTCGGTGCACCCAACTTTTATAATTTATTATTGACACCCCACATTCTTTATTTTTTACGAATTTCGTACAATAATGTTTCTAGAAAATATGTAAATCAATAACAATTACAGCAGTTTGTGATAGGTAATATATTGTTTGGCTATTTTTAAAACAATTATTTAAATTTTAAATAAGAACCACAAATTAAATCACAAATAAAAGTCGATTCGATAAAAAAAAAAATCAGAAATGAGAATACGTGGCAGTTTCCGAAATCGTTTCCTCCTCCGTGGATAACAGAGTAACCTTACAAAACAAACAGACAAAAACTCACCCAATCCGATCACACGTCGTTAACCGAAACTTTAGCTTTCCCTTGACACGTGACCACTTTCTTCCTCCCACGTGTCGGCATACTTTCCGTCATCACATTTTCATTTCCTACCGAATTATCGAATAAATAATCTGAAAATCTGAAAATCAAAAATCAAAAAAAGCGCGTTTTATCGTGCTGGAACCTTCACGTACTTTCCCATCCTCACCGTCCATTTCATCTGCATCGGCGTAATCATAGCCGTTGCCTGCTCACTCGCATATTCTTCCGCCACGTATTAGTATCTCCACGTGGCACTAGATTGACGGTTAAACTAAAAATGAATTTAATATAATTTTTTTATCCATTTAGTTTTCTATAAATGCATCATCCCGCTAGCTTCACGTCTCCTCCACAACCAGAGTTTCGAAAAGAGAGGTTTCTGTAAAATTTCTACCACTTTCCCGAGAAAATAATTGTTTCAATGGCAATGAATATAACACATCAGGTAGGTGCCCTAGCTGGTAGGCCGATAACCGGAGAAGCTATAGCGGCAACCAACGACTCAACGGCGACGGTTAATGCTTTGTGGAAAACGCCGATGCCGAACATTACATGTCAGATTCGAATGCCAGAAACTATAGAGCAAAAATCGCAACCAACAAGTCCATGCAGGTCGCCGGTACTAAGCGGCGTGCGAGCAGATCTATCGGTGGCGTGCCGGGCGTTTGCTGACGTGGCAGAGTTAGAACCTTCTATAGAGGAGAAGATGTATAAACAAGGAGGAAGCGTAAAGGAAGGAGGGAATGGCAATAAGGGAGTGCCGGTTTATGTGATGATGCCGCTAGATAGCGTGACGATGAGTAACGGCGTTAATAGACGGAAAGCGATGAACGCGAGTTTACAGGCTTTGAAAAGCGCCGGAGTTGAAGGGATTATGTTAGATGTGTGGTGGGGATTAGTGGAGAGAGACGGTCCTGGCGTTTATAATTGGGGCGGATATGTTGAACTTTTGGAAATGGCTAAACGACACGGTCTTAAGGTTCAAGCAGTCATGTCGTTTCATCAGTGCGGAGGCAACGTTGGTGATTCTTGCACGTAATTTTCTCGGCCTCTCCTTTTTAATCCATTTTTTACGTTTTTTAATTATTTAATCTGACATGGATGCGTAGATAACAGAGTTGATCTTGCGTGTAAAACTTTGACCCAGTCTTAGTTGAGGATAAGTTTTTGGCCAGTGTATGGTCGGTTTGTTTGTTTCTGAGATAATATCATGATCTTCCTTTAAAAAAAAACGCAATATTTTTATCAAGTATTATTGGTTAGCTTAACTGAATTTTGATCTATCATTTCTGATAATAGGTTCTATTTAAAGAATATTTTTAATCTCTCCAAGAACCCTTAAATGGTTAGGTGAGATTTGAAAATTGATTTTACGTCTCCAATAATGATAATGATAATGATGTTGAATGCAGAATCCCATTGCCTAAGTGGGTTGTGGAGGAAATTGATAGAGATCCAGACCTTGCATATACAGATCAATGGGGAAGAAGGAACTGTGAATACATATCTTTAGGTTGCGATACCCTTCCAGTGCTCAAGGGGAGAACACCTGTTCAATGCTACTCTGACTTTATGCGGGCTTTTAGGGACAACTTCAAACACCTTCTTGGTGACACTATTGTGGTAATTATCCATTTCTGTCCTCCTTTGTTTTTTTAAAGGTTGTTTAATGTTTCCCTGCTAATGTGTTTGTTTCTGATTCAGGAAATTCAAGTTGGGATGGGACCAGCTGGCGAGCTTCGTTATCCCTCTTACCCTGAACAAAACGGTACCTGGAAATTTCCAGGAATTGGAGCATTCCAGTGTTACGACAAGGTATATTTGGTAGTTTTGTGCATATTTGATTTTCTGTTTTCTTAGGATCCAGTATATTCTAACTAGATATCGTGATATAATCCAGTATATGCTTAGCAGCCTGAAAGCTGCTGCTGAAGCTGCTGGTAAGCCAGAATGGGGTTCCACCGGCCCTACTGATGCCGGTCATTACAACAACTGGCCAGAAGATACTCAGTTTTTCCGTAAAGAAGGTGGCGGTTGGACCAGCCCTTATGGTGAATTCTTCCTCAACTGGTATTCCCAGATGCTTATAGATCATGGCGAGAGAATACTCTCATCAGCCACAGCCATCTTTGAGAACACAGGCGTAAAGATTTCAGTAAAAATTGCAGGAATTCATTGGCACTATGGGACAAGGTCCCACGCACCAGAGCTCACAGCTGGTTACTATAACACCAGATTCCGCGACGGATACCTTCCCATTGCACAGATGTTAGGACGCCATGGCGCGATATTCAACTTCACCTGTATCGAGATGCGTGATCATGAGCAGCCTCAGGATGCACTTTGCGCACCCGAGAAGCTCGTCAGGCAGGTGGCCTTAGCAACTCAACAAGCACAGGTACCACTTGCTGGCGAGAATGCGCTGCCACGCTACGACGATTACGCCCATGAACAAATTTTACAAGCATCATCATCGAGTATCAATGGGGATTCGAATGACAACAGAGAGATGTGTGCTTTCACATACCTGAGAATGAACCCGCACTTGTTCCAGGAAGATAACTGGCGACGATTCGTTGCATTCGTTAAGAAGATGAAAGAAGGGAAGAAGGGAGACTGGTGTAGAGAGCAGGTGGAGAGAGAAGCTGAACATTTTGTTAATGCAAGCCAGCCATTAGTTCAAGAGGCTGCAGTTGCTTTAATGCATTAAAGATTTAGCTGAATTGGTAGAGTCGCTCTATTGTTATAGCTGCCTTTTTAATGCTATAGCCAGCTCTGGGAAAGTGCTTCTCAGCAATGGAAGACGAAGAACAAGTTCTGGAAAAACCCAACCAACCATTATTGATAATACAAGTTAAGATGGTGTCTTATAATAATCATATTGATAACAATAAGTTTGTTTAGATACATTAGATAGAACTCCCTACTTTTTTATTCTATTTCATGGGTTTTATATAAATATAATTCAGTAAAGTGTCCCTTCCTTCTTTGTTTTGGGTTGCGGAACCAACAAGATCTGATCTGGAACCTGTTTGGCACGGCAACACTAATTACGATGGGGGAATTAGTACTTGTAATTATGATATGCTACATAGATAATATAATATAATCATGGGTGGCTTCCATTATGCTTCGGACAACTTCCTCATATAACCGAGTTGGTTTAGCACCCATGTAATTATATAATTAATTATATTAAAAATTAGAATATTATTATATCTCAAATATTACATTCATATGTTATTTTAACGTCATTAATAAACACGTGATATAATTAATGTGAAAATAACAAACAAATTATAAACTCTAGGTTATAAGAATACAACAACAAATGAATCACAAGCAAGTCATGAACATGGACAGATTGCATGATAATATATACACTTTTATTTATCTCAAATTTGATATTTAAATTCCAAATATTGGTGATTTGGTATTTACGAATTTGCCATCCCTCTTCCATGTCTCATTGATAAATGACATTGTAATTTAAAATTATAATTTATTTAAGATTATGTATTAATTATCTTTAATTTTAGAATAATAATGACTAATTCCATTGTTCAATATATATATATATAAGGAATTTGAATCTGAATCTAAAGATACAAAAAGGTTTGAGTTCACCACATGATCTACTCAACAACAGTCTTCTTCATCCCAAATGTGCACATTTGACCCTCTAAATATATATATATGTATATCACATGATTCACTTAAATTTTTTATCAATAAAATATTATATATCAATCGATTTATGATATATGAATTTTGAAAAAAATCTCATATGATACTAACAAAATGTTAATCTTGTATAATTATTTCAAGTATTCAAGATCATTTCATTGATGATAGTATTCATATTTATGATCATTTCATTAATTATAGCATGATCAAATACCAATTTAATGGATACTTAATATAATGAAATACCAAATTTAAATTATTTGTTAAATTACTTAATATAATAAAATATCCAAAAATATTAAATTATTTATTTTGCTAACAAAAACACTATATACAAATTCCCAACTCTTCAACATGAGAGGTCTACTTTTCTAGTTTCTCCTGTTCATCTAATTCTGCAAATTTTCGTTTAAGAAAAAATCAATTTATAAATATTAAATATTTTAATAAATAAATGAAATATTTGATAAAAATTAATTTACAAGCAAACTCATAATTAAAATTAAAATGAGAAGTCACATCTAATTATTTCTTCAAAATATTATTATATGTTAATTTATTTTTTCGTGAAATTATACAACTATTTAATTCACGATATAAGTTTAATTTTATAATTGAATGAATATTATAATATTTTATAAAATAAATTTATTATTAAATGATAAAATTTTATAATTAAGTGAAATAATATAATAAAATGCTTGTAATTATGCTACTTATAAGCTCCCCAAATAGTAAATTCCTTATTTATTTTAACTTATAAATTCAATTTATAAAATTTTTAAATTTATGTAACACAAACACATTCAACTTATAAACTTATAAGATAAAACAAATCAAGGTACCCTTTTGCCTCTTCAACAAACAAAAATGGAGATCAAATGCAGAATAAAAATCATAGCAAATGTATTGGTCATGAGATGCATGAACATGAAAGCAACAAGACAAACTAGAGTTTCTGATTTGTGTCTATATTGTAATTCAGAGCCTTCAAAATCCATTCCATAGCCCAACAGAATTCCCACTAGATTTGTTTGTCCAAACATACAACAATTACAGCCTAAGGAGGGGCTCTCTTACAGTCACCTCCCGGGAAAACAACAAAAAGATAACTGGATTTACCATATCAATACGAAGGCTTCCTGGAAACACCAATTTTCATCAATTCTTCTGTTAAAAATTAAAATGAATGGTATAATTAAACTCAAAATATACAGATTACGACCTCCTCTGTTGCATGATAAAGTTTCTTGATGCACTATCTCTCGTCAACCCCTCGTAAAATGCAGCAAAAAAGAAGGATTTCCAGAGCATGAGGCATGAGATGTGCAGATGAAAAAGAAAACACAGAAGTGAGCATTTCTGTTAATGCATCAAAGAAGTTTACTAGTTCTTCGTCTTGATGGTCCTCCAGGGAAGAGCTTCATTATCCATCCCAAAACTCTTTCCACTACCTATTTGAAGTAGATATTTGCATACAAGTAATCAGCAAACTGGTGCCTAAAATCTTTATTCTTGTCATTTGGAGGTCGTTTGATTCAAGGGACTTCAGATGAAGGAATCCACAAATTCCATTGTTTGGTAGGGAAAAATCAATAAAAAATCCATGGAATTCCCTTCATGTAGCTAAATTCCCTTATTATGAGGGAATGTAGCTAGGAGTTAAGTTTCTAAATTTCCTCATTTTTTTTCTTCATCAGGGGGAATGCAAATTTTAAAAATTTTATTACAAAATTGTCATTCAAAGTCAAGAACTTCATTTTATTCAAACAAACAATAGTATTTAAAATTCCAGAGTCTTCAAAAACCATGGATTTATGACTTCCATGAAATTTTAATTCTTTTTGACCAAAAGACATTCTTCATGAAAACATCATAAGGGTGGAAGTTCTCAGACTACTGCTATTTGTGTCGATTGCCGTACTGATAAATCCAAACACTGCTCCTAGGAGTACTTAGTATTAGGAATCATACCTCATCGCCTTCATCTGCATATGTAGTTATTTCCTGCGTCGACTGAGAATCAGACAACCTTTTTTGGATATTCCCATTTGCCATACTTTGAGCAGTCAAAAGCTCTAATCTTTGGGTCTGAGCCTCAAGTCTACGTGACAACTCGTTATTTAGATCCTTCAGTCATTCAAAAGTTCAAAGCTTCAGATGGTTGACACAAGCAACAATATGAACATTAAAAGAACCCTGACATGTTGAAAATAAAACAGAATGACAACACCAGAGACTAGCATAGAAATCTAGTCAGCCTCTTCAAGAACTAATCAAACACTACAGATATGTTGGAACGCCGAAGGAGACATTGTTTGAAGCAGAAGAAAGATCGTGGACAGAAAATTCTCCCTGCGCTACAACAAGGGATCTTGTGGATGCAGGACAACCTTTTCTACAGTTTATGTGTCATTTTATAAGTAGCATGTGTGGACAGCTTAGATTTGAAAAGAGAAAATGGTCTCTGGTAGTGGCGTGAAACAACGAAAACATACATCAGTTCTTTTCGACTATGAATTCTAGCTCGTAACTACTAGCCTGTGAAATCCACAGGAATTGAATGTTATTTGAGCTTAGTGATTACCTTCAATCTGGAACATTGAGATGATTCAGATGCCAAAGCTTGTACCAACTCTTCCTTCTCCAATGCTAACTGTACCATAAAAAATCCTCTTTTTAGCATCAAATTTGATGGCTATTCAGCTGCTCCAGTGGTTTAATCAATTTTAGCAAAAGAAGAGGGAGGGGGGACAAACCTCAGAAATTAACGTGTTGATATTGTCAATCATTCTCATCTGATCTGGAGGAATGTTAACATTTGAAACTTCAGGATTTGACTGCCCAGGAAGAATCGGAAAATTTGGGGTATCACTTCTAATAAGAGATGCAGTATCAACTGTTTCCAGGTTGGGAGGCTCTGAAATGCCATCGGCAGTTTGAATCAAAATAAGATACCAAGAATCTCAAAAAAATGCAAGAAACTCAACTTTAAAGAAACAAATGATCAACCAAGCAGTCCCATGGTCATAATAATTATTCTTCACTTGAGATCTCAGTTTCATTTGAGATATAGATTTGCAAGTCAGCAAGGACCAATTGAAACAACCCATATATCAATATGTATTTTCGTAATATCTATGTAGGAAAGTATAATCCCACATGGGAAAGATATAAGAGCATTAAGTGACATATCAGTTCAGATAAACCAACTGATATTGCGTAAGGCAAGGCTCCAAGCCCACTCATATGGGCAGAGAGAGTTTGGCTCAATACTGGTCAAAGTTGTTTCAACATGATATCAAAGCTAAAGATGTGCATTGACTCAACAATGTACATCCATAATATCTGCATGCCGGATTGATAAACCTTGCCATTTACCAACAAGTCATCAAAGGCTATTTACATCCACACCGTACTACTCAGTGAGCCACCACACGACAAAATTCTCTTTTGATGAAAAGCATATCTAAATCGTTAAACTGAACCAAAAAAGCAATTTGTAACAAGCTTAGTCTAGAAAGTCCATGAAAGTTGTAAGACTTAAATGCATAAACTTCCAACAGGAGAACAAAATTTTAGAAACTATAGGAAAGAGAAAGCTACAAATTAAAGCCAAGGATTGCGCAGTCTAGAGCTCATTCCATAGTATCCCTGAGATTGAAATCAGAACTTCTGATCCACAAGGCAACGAATATGAAAGACCCAAAAGGAAAGGGGTGTGGCATTTTGAGATTTCCTATGGATAAACATTCACCTAAATCCTCCGTAGATGTTGACATATCCTTTTTGTTGCCAGCACTCTGATTAATATCCATAAAAGACTTGCTGCCTGCTGAAGCTTTTCGCAACTTGGATTGCAATAATTTCTTTTCTGTAATATAAAAAGTGACAGTTAAACAAAATTTTTTTTTAAACTGCAGAATACTATAAAGTAATCAATCTCTATATCCATAATTCATGCAAAATATATGTATCAACGCTTTCTGGAACTATGCACTGGGACCATCCAGCATCAAGGGTGGAAAAAGTGTTTAGGACCTTTTTTTTTCTTCTCTTAGTTCAAAACTGTTGTTTGGTAAAATCAAGTTAACCAATGTTTTTAGAGAAGTGGTTCTAAAAAAGTTACCAAAAAAAGTCAACTAAAAAAAATAAAGAAAGCTGTTCGGTGCCCATGACAACAACCCCGAACAGGTTTACACTAGTTTGGCAAATTACGCATTCAGGCAATAACAGGGCCAACCCAAATATAAGGAATAAGAAGTCTCTGTTCCTAATTCTAAAATAATACCAAGAGCCTCATCCATATGTAAACAAGTACCTTCATTAAGAGCATCAATTGTAGACTGCAAGTCCTGACGCTCTCTCTCTAAGCTGGCCATCTTCTTTCTGCAAAAGTTGGTATGTGTTGTAGCAGGCAGTTGATGTTTAACATTAAATTCAACAACATATGCAATCGAACAATAATCCAGAACTGGTACAAGTACCATGAAAACAACTCAACTCAAGTAAGCATTTATTTTGAGGTTAATAATATAGCTTCTCTTCTTTCTCTCCAAAATATTATGGGCTACATCTTTAGAGACGTAAGGCCACTATATCATCTTGAACACAGCTTCCATATTAGTTTAGATTTACATCTTCATCTAGTATGATAAGATCAACATTTCTAACCAAAACATCACTAAATCTATGGCAAAAAGAATACTACAAGGAATCCTTTATGAACAGGGGAAGAGGACATAAGGCAATAAAGAGAGTATTAGCACGTAGTATATCCTAAAAAGTAGAGTCAATCATAATATCCTCAAATCACCCAAGAAAAGCTTCAACTGCAAAGTACAAAAAGAACACCTCTCCCCCCTCCTTAAAAAACAAAAAAATAAAATCCCTGTAAAAAACTCATAATAGCAGTGAAAACCATGTCCACACATTATTTCAATGTACACAGCATATATAAGAAAAAAATCAAGCCAGAGATGCACACACAAGTTCTTCATTTGTAACCAATGAAAAGGAAAATCATACTTGTATGAAGCGATTTCAGCATTCGAATTCTCCAATTGCCTCTCCAGCTTCAGTTCATTAGACCTTAATCTCAGTGCCTGCATCAATTAATCCCACCAATTTAAGACATCGAAAAGAAGCACCCAGACCAAACATACAAACAATAGCATTACTTGTGTGCACACAAGCTTTCTTATTATTTCCCTTTATGGTCGCAAGACAACTCTACCATGCAGATCATGCACATTAATTTAAATGAGGACCAATAATAGATTCTATTGATATAAATCAAAGGAAATATATCAGGAAGATATAACTTCATGTAATTTGCACCTAGAGAGCCTTTTTCTTTTCCTTATAAACAAGTGCAACCAACAAATACAATGAAACATTTGTCTTAGAACTAACACAAGTAAACCAACATGATTTTCATATGTTGCTAAGATCAATAGCATTCTCTAATTACCTCACATTCTGAACATGGTAAACTGATCTGATAGCAAATACAGAATACGGTTCAGTAACATGCCATTTCAACATTTAACCTCAAATTACAGAAATACCATGAAAATTTTAGACAAAGAAAAGGAGTGGAATTTTGATCTCCAAAGGTAAAACAAGAGTAGAGACTAGCCTACCAAGAAAATTTACTACCTTCTCTTCCAAGCCAATAACCTCAGAAGCCAATATTTTGGCCCTTTCATCAGCAGCATTACACTCAAGTTTTGCATTTCCATATTCCATTTTGACAGACTCAAGTTCCACCTGCAAACAGTAATGGGGCATGCAACATTAAAAAATTGAAGTGACCAAATCATGGCAAATAACAAAACATGTAAGACTCAAAATGGAGGTTCAGAGAGTTGAAATTGTCGAGGGTGCAAAAAAGAAAATTGTAGTGAAGAATCATGCAGCAACAGTAGAATGGTCCCCGCAAAATAATCAACAGTTAAGTGAAACACAAAATATTGCAGAAAAGGCATTGCTTAGTGTGATATTACGACTCAAGATAGTTAGAGAAAGTATCAGGAAGGCCAGCTGATTCTTTAACGTGATTATGAATAGCAAGTTTTTGAACTAGCAACCAATCAAGTAGACATGCCTATGCAAACCATACAGGTGTCACAATATCTACATAACTGAAGAATTGTAAATACAAAACCATACTAACCAAATGAGCCTTAATTTCCTCCTGCAACTTTTCCATATCAGATTTAAGTTGGTTGACAGTACTCCTCTGTTACATGATGGAGAAATGAGAATATAAATCATAGAATAACAATAATTCACAGATTCAATAATTTGAAATTCTAATTTATAAATTTAAGGGTCAAGAAATAATGTCACAAGGAGATTTATATATTGGGAGAATACCTGCTGGTTATAATTATTTGTCAATGATGAATTTTCAGAAGCCAGTGACTCTGCCAAAGCACGAGAAGCTTCAAGAGCTCGTTGCAAGGAGAATTTTTCTTGTGTTAAGTCTTCAATATGCTGCAGTGTTTGACAGCAAAAATAAAATGTTAAAAGAATGACAGTGAACCAAGAATCCAAACAAAACAGTAACAACAGTCCAGACAAATAATAGTAACAAAGAGACATGTAAGTAACAAAATGTCGAAATGCTCAATCCTCTACACAGTAATTATTGAAGGCAGTTGAAAGAATCTTTAAAGATGCTTTATCAGGTAGTCTTAACAAACCCTACATGATACAGACATTTGAATGTTGTCTCCAGTGCGCTATATCAAAAGACCAAGAAACACACTCTGCATCCCAGAAAAAGAACGAGAACAACACAATTTGAGAAAGGACATACTAAAGAGGCTATTGACCAGATTATCCAAAGTCGGTGCACAATCAAATGACCAATTACCTTATCATATATAAATTGTATTCTGCTCTCTTGATCCTAAAGGAAGATACAAATAAATACCAATAATTTCCACTGTGCAGGTCACTCTCTTCATAATAGCTAAAGACCAAAAACAATTTATGCCATCCTTACCAGCCCATCTCAAAATGTAGGCTATGCAAAAAATTATGATTTCTAGCATTATTCATTCACCAAAGCATATCAAATACTGGAAAAGGTATCCTTATGAGTTATGCCACATCATGTATATACCATGTCAAACACCAATGTAAAATCAAAATAAAAGGTTTTGAATTTTGAATTAATGTACAGCCACATCTTAATCGAAAACAGATAAACAAGCGAGTACCATATCATAAAAAACTAAATTATAAGAACACCTGTTCCAAGGCAGTAAAATCTTCATTTTGTTGAGATGAATAATTTCTCTCCCAAGTATTCTCATTTAACATCATTGGATTAACCCCATTACTAGAGGAGACAGAAAAGGCCACTGGATGCTGTTGCTCTCCTACAGTTTGAGTCTCCATCGATGGTTTCTGGAAGGTAGATGACCATAGACCATCCGCTCCATTTGTTGATGACTCCTTGAGCTCATTTGGTTGGAAAGAAGTCCCAGAAGAAGTTCTACTCATAGTAAGCGAATCAAGAAATGATGGACGAGATCTCCTAGAATTAGGTTCAGATGTTCCTGAATATAATTGAGTATGATTGAGGGAGCTCCTTACGACTGAATCGGAACCCATGGATTCAGATGTTTGAGCTGCTTTTCCAAATGGACTAGGATAGCTACCAAATTTACTTTCTCCAAAGTCTGAATTTATGGAACCATTCTGGTGCACGCCACCACCCACATCTTGCTTGACATCAAGACTGGACCCTCTTAAGTCACTTTCAGGTTGAACAAAATCCACTACAAAAGCACCAAAACCATGGAAATGCTTAATTCTTCCCGGATAAGATCACTTAAAGAAAATAAAAACCTATTAACTTGTCATATAAAAATTAGAACATAAATCCAAACAACTAAAATTACAGTTAAAGTCGGAGGAGGGCATACGACCACTGGCCAAGGTGTTCACACTACTGATCTTAGGTCGCAATTGAAAGAAAGAGTTACCAGATGAAGTTGGAGCTGAATCCATAATTGACTCAAATGGAGAAGATCGACCAAAACTACTATCAGAACCTTGATTCTCTTGTGATTGTGGAGGAACAAAATATTGTGACAAAATACCATATTGACCTCCACCTTGGCTTCCGATATATGTTTCAGGACCATTATTCATTTCATCAATCTCCATACCATACTTGACATCTGCTGCACCAGAAAATCCTGAAGCACCAGGGCGCTGAAAAGCATGATTATTCACAGGTTTCTGCACTATATCTGGCAAAAAAGATGCCTTGGAATAGCTCATTGATGGAGGATTGGAATCTATATCTTTAAATAAACCTTGCTCAACTCTTGAATTACCGCTACTTTTATTGTTGTCACTACTGATAGCAACACTAACGGGTTCAACTATTGTGACAGGTCCATCAGATGTACCAGCTCCATCTGAATCTGTAAGCCTGGTACCTTCAATCTGTAAAGGCTGTTGCTGGTCTACTTTAACATCGGACGCAAGCGGTTGGCTAGTAGTGGCTGCAGCTTTTTTGGCTCGGTCAGCTGCCTTTTTCTTACGGAATTCCTCCAGCTGGAAGAAAAAAGGGCAAAAACATGTTACATGAAGAGAACTGGAGTTTTAACCAAAAAAACATTGAATTGTGGCAGAGTATCATATCCGCAGATGTTTCAAGTATCTCACTCATAAACAAGTAACCCAATTAAAGGAAACGGAATTGAATATGCTAATGTCACTGCATACAGGTCTTGTAAAACAATGTTTCACAACTAAACATGTGAATACGAACAAAGACTTGTAACCAAAAACAGTCCAATAAGGAGATAAACACATCCCTAGGCCACAAAAATTGTATAACAATTTCGCTCTCATGGCAAGAAACTATTCTTGGTAGTCAAATATCAAGGACATCAAACTGAACACCGAATCCTAAACAAAAGCCGACGAGACGTTCACATGCTTAAAGCAGAAGATTGCAAGCATATCGAAGTTCAAACCATGGAAGCGATAAAAAAAGAGCGGAAAGCGTTCACCAGCAATACATCCACAGATTTTATTGGTGATAATTAAAATATAATGTGATCAGATTCAATGCCAAAAATTCAATATAACAAACGGTTGCACACAATTACAATAACCAAAGATCCAGGCAATCATAAATAAATTTTATGCTGATAACAATTCGAAATACATAACAATTTCGTACAAATATCGATCGAACAATTAAAAACATACCCGACGTTTTCCGGCTTCAAGAGCCTGTTTACGTGAGCTCGGCAACACCTGAGCCGACGCCATTGATTTGAACAAACCCTTTCAGCTCGAATTAAATCATCCACCAGAACAAAAATTTAAATTCAATATCAGAAAAAAACAAAGCCGGATAAATTCTTGTATAAGTTTGAAATGTTTATGTAACGGTAAGTAAAATTGAAATCGATTTTAGGGGAATAAAAAGGAAACCCTGAAATTTTGAATTTTGAATTTTTTTGATTTTAAGGATGGCAGTAAGAGGAGCGATGAGATCGCCCCTTTTTCCAGATCTCTTCAACTTTCTCTGCGTGTTTGTTTTATTTTATTTTATTTTATTTTATTTTATTTCGAGAAAAAAGAAAAAGAAAACAAAAATTAAAAAACAAAATGTACGGTTTGGGATTTGGTGGATCTACCAACCGAAGGTTCAATTCTAACCAATTTGAGTAAAGGTAAAATTACGGTAACCATTTCATTTTCTTTACTCTTGTTTTCTTTATGGCTCCATAATATATTTATATATCTTTTTTTATAAACCTAATTTTATTATTTTAATTGATTATTACATGCTGACCTGCAAATAATATATAATTTATATCAATTTTCTTTATTTAATAATCATATATATTAATTAATATAAAATTAATTATTATATTATTGTTAATTTTTCTCCAAATGCTTAATTAATAAAATGGTATCACATTTAACCTAAAATTAAATTTCTTATTCATTGTATTCAACCTTATATGATAAGGAAGGCATGCACTGTCATAAACTTGATTCATCTGATTTGAACAAGTTCCAGCATAATGAGTTTTGGAGTCGATTCCATGTCATTTTTCAGTTTAATTAGGAGAAGCTGACTATGGAGATGAGAAAACATATTTCCCCTGGAAGCATTCCCATGCTTGGAAAGAAGTTCATCAGCTACAAACAACACATCCCAACATGAAGACAAAGCACCAAAGACTATTATGATAATGTCCGAGCGGTCTCCATCTGTCGCCAATTGCTGTCGACTTCATCCGGAAACATGCCAAGGTGATCGTGCGTCACCAGACTTCCGGCCGCAGCTCACCACTTGCAGGGGGCATCCATTTCCCGGAATTGTAGACACTCTCGCCAACTTTCCAACCCGGAACGTCCTTCATCACTTCAGCCTCGTACTCGAGATACTTGTTCCATTCTTTCACGAACCGAAGGAACCCACAATCGGAAAGTCGGAACTTGGAAACAGGGAGAATATATCAGAAGCAGCAGAAGAAACGGAGCCCTTACCTTTCATCTTCTTCGGCTTGAAGAACAGGCAATATTGCTCTTCGAGCTGCGTACTTCTCTTCCTTCAGTGCCCTGCAAAACAGGAAAATCCTTGATCGTGAAGATCTCAAAGCATTTACATTACAATGTCTATTCAAATTCATCCTTCACTATCCTCCATGATTCTCTTCTCCCGATTTGATCAAGCTAACATGACTAAGCTTGCAACATTTATTCCACTAATAACAATCGGAATATTTCCTGTTAGGGCCGCAAATGAGCCCAACCGAGTTAAGCTTTAGCTATTTTGAACTTGACTCGTTAACTATCTAGTCAAACTTGAGCCGTCTCCACCTTGCAGTAGCTAGAAAGAACTTTATGCACAAGATGAACTCTAAGAGTGTTTGCCACTATAATCTCTGTTGGCTATTTCTTTGATCCTGATTGATCAACGAAACACTATCCTCCAAGAAAATGTAACGACAATGCTCCATTCCAGAAAGGAAAAACAAATAACCAAAATCACCGTCTCCATTGAAAAGCCATATGAATCAACCTTCAGAAATTCCGGGCTTACAAGAACATCGATCCTGAGTTTCAAACTGAATCATGACTAAGGCGATTCTTTTCATTTCATTTATCGGCGATTCTTTTCATTTCATTTATCAAAAAAGATTCATTTGCAGTTGAATTCTAGTGAACATTTCAGTGTTGAAAATTTAAAATTCGTCCAGATAAGCTCGCAATCCTTGGGAGAAAAGAAACTCCCCACTTCATCGATTCTAATTCCAAAAAACAATCAGAACCCAGATATCAAAAACCTTCCAAACAAAAGAAGAAGAAGAAGAAGAAGAAGAAGAAGAAGAAGAAGAAGAAGAAGAAGGAATTCATAGTAATTATCGGCGGATCTTATTTCCCTGACCCACTTGATACATGCCATAAAAGAAAGCACCAAAAGCAGCAAGAAAGATAGCCATTGCACTGGGTCCTTTGCTAGGAATCCTTCGTGCATATCTAACCGGCGGGAATCCACCAGGCGGAGGGCCGTCTTGGAGGACCGGTATGTCCTTGACACTGGCCATTCCTGGCTTGTTTCTAATCACAGCTTCTGTCATCGTTGCAGTGGTTCAGTTACCAATATCTTCGATTAAAAGGAATCAAAAGTGTTCAATTTTAATGAGCTTCGATTATAGAACGGAAGAAATGAAAATGAGCAACGACGATCCGCCGGGAAGAAGGAGGCGGCCTCTGGAATTTGAAGGAATAAATCCGGTGTAGTTGGTTCTAGAATAGAGATGTGAGCTGAGTTTTGTGATTTTAGTGGTGCGTCTTTGGTAACCTTGCCGTTATCCTATCAAGACTCCAGATAGTTCCACTTTATAATAAAATGAATTACTTATAATCAAGTTTTCTATTCATAAATAATTAGCATATGAAAATAAATCCTGTTTTAATAAATATTTCTCTTATTATGTTACCATGACTTATGAAATATGTATAAATAATCCATTAAATTAATTATCATATATTAAATCCAATCAATAAAAATATAATTTTTATATATTTAAATATTTTATACTTTAAAATTTTAAATATTAGTCATATAATATTAAATTTGATGAGCATGAAAAAATAAAAATTATATCATATACATATTAAAAGAGGGAAGAAGGGAAGTGAAAATACAAGTCTACCCCTCCTCCTTTAATTTTAATAATTCAAAGATAAATATTATTTTTATAAATTTATATGAAGATAAATATTACTTTTTAAATTTTAATTTAAAGATAAATATTATTTTTTAAAATTTATATGAAGATAAATATTA
>CANYBF010445454.1:0-11914 GCA_948192965.1 Dalechampia spathulata
TTGAAAATCCCGAACCCAAACTCTGAAGAAACTAAGGTCGTTTTCAACTCTGGAAAACCTAAGTTTTATTTCCTAGTTTTCAAGTTAATTCAATTGGATTAATAGAAACAAACTAGGTGGTGACTCCACATTACAAAACGCTTTGTTTTCATAAATTAAAACGGAAAAAACGCCATTGAGAGCAAGCACCACAGCATCTCATGCCGAACAGCGTGCTGGGCTCCCGCGTCCGGGACGCCCTACTCTTACAGTACCAATGAGTGGTACGGCCATACCTAATTTCCCTTTCATGTTTAAATATGGCTTTTTAAGTTGGTACGGGCGTACCATGTCTGGTACGGCCATACGTGACTTTCCAGAAAGGCTTTAAACCCTTTTTAACAGCTTTATTTCAAATAGAACACATTATTATCATTGTCTAATGGCTAGTTTTCTCTGTGCAAGCTTCCTTTGAGCATTCTACTTCATTTAAAAGTAAGTTTACTTATTGTATTGTAATTCTAGCTTTGTAAACTCTCTTGTATTGTATTCCCACAACCTAAGAGTTAGGTTTTGTAATTGTGGGTTGGTGTGAGATTAATACTTAGGGCATTAAGTTATAATTGAGAGTTTAATTATTGTGAGATTGCAATTGTTGTAAAGGTTTGAGTGTGAGCCTGAAAGCACTGGGGTTAGGATTTATTTGAGGAATCCTTTGTTATAATAAGCGATTGAGATTAATGGGACCCTAAATAAAAGACTTAGGAGAAGTGGACGTAGGCAAGAGTTAGTGCCAAACTACCATAAATCGCACATGTTGCCATAATTCCGCAGGGATTTCAATAAATATTACTAAATTTATTTTTAATTTTTAGGAGATAATTATTTTATATTTTATATTATATTCTCTAATTTATGCTACTTATAAAGATAAAAATTACTAATTTTATTTGTACTTATAAGCTACTAAATTTTATTTAAAGATGATTACTACTAACTTATTTTTATTTATTAACAGTTAATTATTGTATATATTATATTATATTATCTAGCTTTATACTACTAAATTATACATTAATTTATATTTTTAATTTGTTAATTTTAATAATGATATAATTATTTAATTATTTAATATTATATTAATTAATATTAAGACATCTATTTTCCAAATTCAATAAGATAATTATGTAAAATATGATTTAATTTAATATTATTCTAATTAATATTAAGGAATCCATTTTTCAAATTTAATAAGATAATTACATCAATATTATGTTAATTAATATTAAGCTATCCATTTTTCAAATTTAATAAGATAATTACGTAAAATATATTATAATCTAATTTAATAATATACTAATCATAACTAATATAAAATAATACATTAATTATAATTAATAAATTTATTTTGTGTAGTAATTTATATTAAAAGAAATTTATTTTATTATTTATATGTGTTAGATTAATTTTTATATTTATTTTTGATAATTTTTAAAAAGTAATTAATGATAAATTAGTAGTATTTATCTTTGAATAAAATTTAATAAGTTATAAATATAAATAAAATTAGTAATTTTTAACAAATAGAAATAAAATGAGTAATATTTATATTTGAATAAAATTAGTAGTTTTTAACTTTGAATAAAATTTAGTAGCTAACAAATATAAAAAAAAAATGAGTAGCATTTATCTTTAAATTATACATTAATTTATATTTTTAATTTATTAATTTTAATAGTGATATAATATAGTAATTATAATTAATATAAAATAATACACTAATTACAATTAATAAATTTATTTTGTGCACTAATTTATATTAAACAAAATTTATTTTATTATTTTTATTTATTAGATTAATTTTTATATTTATTTTTAATAAGTTTTAAAAAGTAATATTTGTCTTCATGTAAATTTTAAAAAATAATATTTATCTTTGAATTAAAATTTAAAAAGTAATATTTATCTTCATATAAATTTTTAAAAATAATATTTATCTTTGAATTAAAATTAAAAAAGTAATATTTATCTTCATATAAATTTTTAAAAATAATATTTATCTTTGTATTATTAAAATTAAAGGGGGAGGGGTAGACTTGTATTTTCAATCCCCCCTCTCTCTTTTAATATGTATATGATATGATATATATCATTTAAAATTCTATTTTAAACCTATGCTTTATCAATCTAATTCATTTTATTTTTGTAATATTAGATTTAAAAAATTAAGTCATATATTAACAATATGAGATATTTTTATAATTTTAATAAAGATCTTACATTTTTTAAAAAAATATAAATAATATTTTTTATATAATTTTATTATAAAAATTAGTTGTTATAAACTAAAACTATTAGATGATTAAAATAAAAATTATTTTTAATAGATTTAGATTTTTAAAATAAAATTCTATTTTCTTAAAACTAATTATTTATGTATTGGTTTTTATGTAAAATTATGATAATAAAATTTAATTTTAACAAATTAAACTATTAGATGATAAAAATATTCATATTTATATTTGATCTTGAATAAAATTATTTTAGTAGGAATGGTAAAACATCATTTTACTTATTCTTCATCCCTCCTATGATATTAGTTAAAAATTCAAGGGAGATATACTCCATCAGTCTACTATATTTAGCTTTTATAGTATAAATTTAAAAAGGTTAAATCATAGATTAACAATGTTAGATATTTTATAATTTTAATAAATACCTCACATTTTTTTTTATTTTTTTTTATTTGCATTAAATGCTTAATGTAACAGATTCTTAAGGAAATAGAAGCTAATTTAAAGCTAGGAATTCATTTTTTCAAGTAAGTAACTTGAATCTTGAACTATTGAATACTCTTTCTCTTTCATTACTCTTATCTACTTTGAACTTCATTAATTGCTCCTCTTTGATTAATTTCTCTTAGGTTGGTGAGAAGAATTATTTAAGATTTATTGTAATTGAGAGAATTTCTTGTGAGATTGAATATTATTATAAAGGTTTGAGTATGAATCTATAAAACACTAGGATTGAGATTTTTGATTGAAGAATCTCTAAAGATTAGTGGAACTCTACATTAAATACTTAGAAGAGTGGACACAAGCAATCTTTATATCAAATCATTATCATTTGTGTGTTACCTATTTGAGATTTCAATTAGTATAAGAGTTTGTGCTATTCTCTTTGCTAGAACTAATCTTTTATAGAGCTAAAGATCATGATAACTCAAACGCTAAAAATTCAATCTTATAAAAGACCTCCTCTCTTTGATAGAATCAATTGCCCTTATTGGAAGCCTAGGATGGAAGTCTTCTTGGAAAGTGATGGTGTTGATTTATAAAATCTAATTAAAAGTGATTATATTCCTCCTACAATCACTATTGAAGGAGTCATCACTTTAAAACCAAGAGATGCTTATATTAGAGAAGAATTCAAGGAAAATGCATGAAACAAGAAAATAATGAACATGCTTTATTATGTCATCAATCTTGAGGAGTATAGTCATGTTTTACATTGTGTGATGGCTAAGCAAGTTTGGGATGCTTTAAAAATACACCATGAATGTCCAAGACTTAAAAAATCATTTAAGCCATTTAAGAAGAAAGTATTGAAGGTAAGTTGGGATGATGATAGCAAATCACATGAGAAGGAATCTAAAAGTAAGGAAGCTACCAATCTTTGCTTCATGACATTGAAGGACGAGCTTGATAATGATGAGGTTAGTACTTCTTCCCAAACTTATTGTGATGATGAAATGGATGATGAAAAAGATGTCTTAGAAATTATTTTGAATAAATATGAGAAAATGGAAATTAAAAATAAGATTTTCAAAAGTAATTTTTCAAGTGTTTCAAAAGAAAATAAAAATTTACAAAATCTTGTTGATGAGCTTACCTCGCTTAAAACAAAATTCGAGGATTCAAATAAGAAATTTAAGGATTTGAAAAAGGAAAAAACCACTTTGAGAAAAGAAAATGAAACTTTGAAAAATCAAAAAGATGAAGCTTTGAAAGAAATAGTTTTATTAAAAGAAAATCTCTCTAAGTTTGAAGTAAGTGGTGTGAAAATTGATACAATTTTAAAATGTTAAAAGGTGATAGAAAGGGAATTGGTTTTAATCAAGGCTTTCAATATTTATCTTAAGGACTTATATTTCTAAATGCATCCTCCTCAATTATTAAAGAAAGTAAAAGAAAATAAGAGAATAAAGGAGTTCAAACCAATCATTTCATTAGATCTAAAGATAAACATGTAAAGTTACATAAATGTAATTGTTCATGTAAAATGAGTAACACTCGTGCATCTTAAAATAGAAAGAAATTCAATAATTATTATGCATCTAAGTTTAAAAATATGACATGTCATTATTATGAGAAGAAAGGTCATGCAAGTAATAAATATTTTATTCACAAAAGTCATTGGAGTTACACTCTACGTGATATTTTTACAACTAACCCTCAAGGATCCAAATATATTTAGGTATCTAAAATCAAATAATTATGTTTATTTGATAGGTGTGCTTGAAATCCAAGTTGAACATGAATAAGTGGTATCTTGATAGTAGATGTTCAAGGTACACGAATAGCAATGCAAGCCTGTTCTCTCACTTGGAAAGAAGAGATGATGAAAATGTTACCTTTGGAGACAATGCTAAAGGTAAAGTGATTGACATTGGTAAAGTTAATAAAGAATCATCTTTCTTTGTCAATAAAGTTAACTTTATGATAAGTCAACCTTTTGAGTGTAAGTCAACTTTGTGACAATAATTATAAAGTTTTCTTTAATTTAAAAGGATATCTTATTCATAGAATTTGTGATAATAAATTACTTTTGAAGGTGAAAGAATTGAAAATGTATATGTGATTGATTTAGATTATTTTTATAACAAAAGTGCTTAAGTATTTTATTTTTATAAGTGAGGATTTTTTGTTATGGCATTGAAGGCTTCAGCATGCTAGTTTTAAGAATATTAGAGATCTTGAAAAGAGAGAGAATGTTATTGGTCTCCATAAAATCAAGTTTCTCAAAGATAAAGTATGTGAAGCTTTTTAAATGGGTAAGCAAGTAAAATCCTTATTCAAATCTAAAAACAAGGTAATAACTACTAAACCTCTTCAATTACTTCACATGGATTTACTTAGTTCCACTAGAGTTACGTAGGCCCTAGTATTTCAGAGGGGCATTCGAAGTAATGAAGCACTAGGACAGTCAGCATACTCAAAGTCTTGTATGACCCTTGGAGACACATTTTGATCAGTATAATATATTCCTAACCAATGTTTTTTTATGCAACTATCATTGTATAGTTTATGGGTAGTAAAATATTTTATGCTTATATAATAATAGATATGTTAAAACCCATCTAGATAGTGGCTTATTTATATTATATGAAAGATATACATACAATAGTTGCTTAAACACATGCCATAATTTAAATGTAGATATTTTTATGAATAGGTGATAATATAAGCCTGAAGTAATAAAATTAATAATTATAAAGATAATGCTTTTGAAGCTTTTCAAACTTTGACTATGCATATGCAAAATGAAAAAGGCTTTTACATTTCTTTCATTAGAAGTGATCATGGAAGAGAATTTTAAAATAAAAATTTCAAAATATTTTACAATAATCTTAGTATTAACCATAATTTATCTTCTTCTAGAACTCCTCAATAAAATAAGGTAGTAGAAAGGAAGAATAAAACTCTTTGTAACATGGCTCATATTATATTTGATGAATATAATTTACCTTCATATCTTTAAGCAGAACCATCAATACGGCTTGTTATATCTTAAATCAAGTTCATTTAAGACCAATTTTGAATAAAATTGCTATGGAATGGTAGAAAATCAAGCATTTCATATCTAAGAGTATTTGGATGAAAGTGCTTTATATTAAATACTATGGATAATCTTGAAAAATTTGATTCAAAAACAGATGAAGGTATTTTTCTTGATTATGCTACCACTAGTAAGTCCTATAGGATTTTCAATAAAAAGTCCCTAATAGTGGAAAAGTTTATGCATGTTATTTTTAATGAAACTAATCCCCTTGGTCTGATAAAAGATTTGTATGATAAAGATGCAGGAACCTTCATGGAAAATAAGAAAGATCATAAGGATCAACCCTAAGCCATAGTGTTCATAGAAGTTAAAAAGGGAAAAGATGATGCACCAAACATTTCACACAACCTTCCAAAAGATTGATACTTTGTAAAAGGACATCCTAAAGAGTAAATCATTAGTGATGCTTCAAAGGGGGTAATCACTATATCTCATTTTAAATAAATTCATAATAAAATTGCATGTATCTCTTAAATTAAGCTAAGGACCATTAATGAGGGTCTACATGAAGAAAATTAGGTCCTTGTTATGTAAGAGGAACTCAACTAATTTGAGAGAAACAAGGTGTGGACCTTAGTACCTAAGCCTAGTAATATTTCTATTATTGGCACCACATGGGTTTTTAGAAATAAATTGAATGAAGATGGTGTAATAACAAGAAATAAAGCTAGATTAGTTATGAAAGTTTATAGTCAAGAAGAGGAAATTGACTATGATGAAACCTTCACCCCAATAGCTCATTTAGAAGCTATCCAGATGTACTTGCATATGCATCATACATGAATTTTAGAATTTTTCAAATAGATGTTAAAAGTGTTTTCTCAATGGTTTTATTGAAAAGGAAGTTTATGTTGAAAAACCTTCCAATTTTGAAGATTTCAATTTTCCAAATCATATATACAAACTCATAAAAGCTTTATATAGTTTAAAGCAAGCTCTAAGGGCTTAGTATAAAAGATTAAGTTCATTCTTAATTGATCATGGTTTTGAAAAAGGGAAGGTTGATACTACTTTCTTCATCAAAAATTATAAACATGATTTCTTCTTATATAAATTTATATAGATGTGTAGAGTATAAACTCTATAAAAAAAATGATATTGAATTAGAAATTGAGCAATAAATAAATTTATTAATTTGAAATGAGTTATAATCTCTAATATAAAATTCTATAACAAAGAATTTAAATCCTCTGATTCAAATTTTGAAGCAAGAACTTAATTCAAGGGCTTTTTGTAGCTTGATCTTGAATTAAATTTTATTTTTGGTGAAGAATGTGATTCAAGCATTTTAAGGGCTTGATTTTGAATCAAATTTTACCTTGAAGGAAGAACACCTTGATGAACTCCTTAAATGTCTTGATGAACTTGAAAAACGCCTTAGATTTTGAAAAACACCTTGAGGTCTTGAAGATTTGGAGAGCTTGTTGCTTCTAGCTTCTAGCTTATGGCTTCCAAAATATGTGTGTTTTGAAGTAAAAGGGGAGGCCTCCTATTTATAATGATTTAGAGGAGAGAAATTTATAGATTGAACCCTTATCTCACTTTAAAATAATTATCACTTTATTTATTTATTATTTTAATAGTATTTATCTTACTATTAAAATAATTTAAATTTAGATAATAAACTAGATAATTTTGATTAGTTTAAAATCTATTTAATTTATTAGATTAAGATAATTTAATCTAATTATTTTATATATCAAAAATATTTGTTTAATTGATCCATAAAATATATTTCATTTATTAGATTAAAATAATTATTCAATGTAATTAATTTTATAGATCAAAAATATATTTAATTGATCTAGAAATTAATTAGAATTTTTTTATATCTATAGTAATTAATGATAAATTAGTAATATTTATCTTTGACTAAAATTTAATAATTAATAAATATAAATAAAATTAGTAACTTTAATAAATAAAAATAAAATTAATAGTATTTATATTTGAATAAAATTAGTAGTTTTTAACTTTGAATAAAATTCAGTAACTAATAAATATAAATAAAATCAATCGTATTTATTGTCAAATTAGGTATTAATTTATATTTTTAATTTATTAATTTTAATAATGATATAATTATTTAATATTATGTTAATTAATATTGAAGCATTCATTTTTCAAATTTAATAAGATATATATTAAACAAAAAATTACTTTATTATTTTTATTCATTAGATTAATCTTTATATCTATTTTTTATAAATTTTTAAAAGTAATATTTATCTTTATATAAATTTTAAAAAATAATATTTATCTTTTAATTAAAATTAAAAAAAGTAATACTTATCTTCATGTAAATTTTAAAAAACAATATTTATCTTTGAATTATTAAAATTAAAAGGGGGAGGGGTAGACTTATATTTTCACTTCCCCCCTCTTCTCACTTTTAATATGTATATGATAAATAATATATAAGCAGTATTATAAAGCTGTTAGTTTGTGTATATATGTGTCTATAGAAATAATTTGTTAACATTATAAATTACTAGCAAATACTGGATTATGCAGCTAACCTATGTATTTTCCAAATGATATGATTGATAGTACAATGTATTGTTTGCATACCATAAGGATATAAAGGAATACAAGCATTATTTTTTTTATTTATGACTAAATAGGTGACATAAATAGAGGATACAAGTATCAAAAATATTTGTTATAATTATAATGAAATTATATTCCATTAAATTTTTTAAAAGATAAAATTATATATCCCTTACAAGGTGATTAGTAGATCCCAATTGATAGAGAATTTATTAATCCTTATATAGAGGTATGTTTCACTAACTAAGTGCAATAGAGAGAGTTTGATAAGCTAAGGTCATGCATAATTATAAATTTTATTAGTACTACAAACCCTTATACATATAAGATGTAGCTAGAATAAACAAAATAGGTACTTTTAAAGTTATATTGTACTAATAGGATGAAAGTAAAGTATGTTATATCACTACTACAAGATGAAGCCTAAGAGCAGTAAAGAACACTTTATGAAGTAATAGAGCCAAAAAAACTTACATAGAATAATTTATAAAAGTTAATCAAAACAAAAATATGCTCCATCAACATATATGGATTAGAAGCCACAAGGGTTCCTTAGTTTTAAAAAGGATAACAAGATTATGGTAGAACATGAGAGTTTAAGGAATGAGCATATTGTATCTAATTCTTGGAGGAAATATACCATAACTAGGTAAATCTATAAAGGCTACTTATTTATCATGTAAAATGTTAACCAGTCATCAAATCTTAGAGAGATGCCATTTCAAAGGTATGATATGATATTTGCAATAGATTAGTTTTCTAAATATTAGGTTGTGTTATATTATAAATCGAAGATAATAATACTTGGAGTTCTAGAGTTTATAATGTTAGTGTTATGCTCTAGACCACTATGTAAAATTTATAACAATTTGTTAATATTATCAATAAAAGGTATTATTTATTATTTAGTATTTTATTTTATTATGTTTTTTTTTCTTGGAGCATTAAATATAACAACAAATCTTAAGGTAATAGAACAATATAAAAGAATTTATAAAGAGTATAGAATATAAGATTCTTATTATAAGCACATATTCAAAATGTAAATAATTTTTAATGTATGATATTATTGAGAATTAATATTATTAATACAAATAGATAAGCATAACTTATAGTTTATATAGGAGGTGATTCTTATTTACTATGAGATAAGATATCTAAAGTAAACATATGGGTGAACAATATAATACTTGTTCATTAGAGACCTTATTAATGAGCTTTCATATGAATAATTAATTTATATGTCGCATCCCTCATGGTGCAACATGCTCCCGTAGAATAATGAATAGTCTCTGGATAAATAGAAACCATTGATTATCCTGTGAGGGATGCATAAATTTTTTTTATGTAATGTTTATAAAGTAAGTCATAAGGTCAAGACTTGTACACACACATATTTACTACCTTAATACATCACTCTAGTTGCATAATATAACTATATAGACGATCATTATACTGATCCAAGTCCTTGCCATCAAAGTGAAACCTGCTGGACTGGTACCATAGGATCTATGTGCTTTAAGCCTTCTGCTAACCTACGTCCATCAAATGATAAATGCTAAGTATTTCACTCAGTGGTCTATATAATAAATGCATAATAATAATATCATAAGCATGATTCAAATATCGTATCATCTACAAACATATCATGCATCAAATTTTATTTAAGACATGTTGAAGAAGTCTCATGTGATGCACACTCAAACGCTTGCTATGCCATTATATAAAAATACTGCCCCTTAACTTAATAACATTGAAAATTATTTATAAACACTCAATAATAGTTGAAATATCATGAAACACTATTTTACATACTAATAACATCACTTGCCTTCCATTGTTATTTGTAGAAAATACTTATTTCATGGTATGCAAGTCATTAATGTCATTTCAACCAATTAAATATTATAACAACCATAACTAGTCATAATCATAGCCATAATCAGCACAATTATTTGTAACAAGATAATACCAATGTAATATAACATTAAATAAAATCATAGTAACACTTTTGTATCACATTTCATAATCATAGTAAACTTTATCAAATAACATTAAAAACATTAGCTACCTATTTTTGTATAATGCCATATTACATTCATAATGGGTTGTTATCAATGATAATTGATAACTATATCATATAAGATCAATAATAATCATTTTATTTGTAAATCATAGCACAATTTCATCTTTAATATGAATAGTTCATTTTATGCACTCATATCGTGCCTTTGCTTTCAATTTACTTTTACTTTTTCAACATAACATAGAATGTTATGGAAATATGAACATAAATACTATAAACAGTCATTTGTGACTTTCTTTGTGTAAAATACTATATATAAGCCATCATGTCTCTATAAACATTGATCTATGCACACTTGTAGTGCACCTATAATAACATTGTTTTTATTTCATTGTAACTAAGGAATAATGCTTGACTGTATGTATGTAATCATGCTATGTATTCTCCCTCTAATTTTCATGTAACATTTGCTTCCATTTCTGCATGATTATGCACAATCTTGTACTAGGTCCTATATGTATCGATACTCATCTCCTATAGGAGGGCATTTTAACAGTATGGCTATATGTATCGGTACTCATCTCTCATAGGAGGGCATTATATATGTATGGCTCAGTGAACCCATTTTCTTTCTTATATGTATCGATATTCATCTCCTGTAGGAGAGCATTCTAACTGTATGATTCCATCGAAGGAATCCATCATCTCTATGACCTAGTACACTTTCATAGCATATAACTCTAAATCATTTCTATATCATTCTCTCTTTTCCTACCTTATTTCTTCTACATGACATGTCATGAATATGAATATGAATATGTATGTAAATGATTCATGAATCGATACATATGCATTATGCTTAATACCGTGATGAATATGGAAATTGATAAGTTATAACATCAGCCTTTCATCATAAATCCTTTTTCACAATCCACATCAATTGATATTTCTTGAATAAAGAAATATATATCATATATCGTCTTTGTACCTATGGCAATTCACCTGCCAACCTCATTTAATATATTGAAATATCATAAAATATAACCTATATTCTCTGGCATTCTTTTTCGATATAATAAGTAGTATTAAAAAAAATGACATATGTATGATCATGAAATAATATCCTTTATACTATACATTTACTATAATGCATAAAATATCATTATAAGAGAACATTCATAATTCATTTCCTATGTAGACTCATCATACTGTTGGTTTGCGTAGTTAATGAGCAGCGGAAGAAATTTAAAATTTTTTATTTTGAATCAGCAAACCAAAAGAATATCTTTGCATCAAAACACAGAGAAACAGGATTGAGATTAGAAGCGACAGTTTGATAGTAACTCTTACATTCAATGCAGATGTCCTTCGTTCTTGATCTCTATTACGTTTATGGTTGTAGCAAACCAAAAACCACCAAAATAGGCAGCCTCCAATAGTATCCACACGAAATGAGGTTGTTCCAAGCAAGCAACCGATTGCTTCTCTCTTCTTTCCTGTGAACTAGCAAAGAACAAG
>CANYBF010445866.1:0-13572 GCA_948192965.1 Dalechampia spathulata
AAATTTTGAGGACAAGGACTTGGTTAGGAACGAAGTTAAGTAATTAATTAAATTAATCTGTTAGCAGCAATTTTAAAAATGTAACACAGGGACTAAGTCTTCCGCAAAGCCTAAAATGATGCATTACTATTTCATTTACAGGTAAACACAAATTAGATTATTAAATTAGAATTAAAAAAAATTCATAGAAATCCCTTGTAGAGTAGTTAGTGGTTTCCACGTATTGGAGATCATTAATTATTTTACGGGAGCATGTTACGGTAAGGCGTGACATTGGAAGTTTGGCTTAAGTGGCTTAATGAGTTTACCTTTTAGGAGATGCTCGAAAATCTTAGAAAGTGGCATCCCAAGATTGGAGTACCTTCAGGACTGGATAGTGTTTCAAAGTATAAGGTTTGGTGCTTGTAAGACATTAATGTAATGTGATTTATGTTGTGTTTAGGTGTATGTGGTGGTTTTGAGTCTGATGAAGGAAGGCTCCTTCTTCTTCAGGCCCTCAATCTGCTCAATCCTCTAGCTAACTGAGTAGATGTCTTCAAAGGTGTTGGTACAGTGGTAGTGACCCCATAATAAGCTTATTGATTATATCCGACTTAGATAGCTTCTGTTACACCCGTATTAAAGACCCTAGGAGTTATGCCCTTATGTGTGTGTAGGTGTAGATGAATGGCAGGATTGAATGAGTTCATGTTCTATGTATGAATGTATATTGATGGTTTTGTGTTTGTGTTTGTATGAATTGAAATGTATGGATCTATTTACTTTGTTTCTGTGTCATCGCCTTATTGAGAAGTGTGTCTTCTCGGTTGGATGAGGGACGGCTATGATGTGTGCTTAAGTATGTTTTGGAAGTGTTGATAGGGTTAGTAAGGGAGTTTGTGACAGGGATCTTGCAGTCAGGCTTGCCAATAGGCATAGTTTAGGATTTTAGGTTGTGGTACGGGCGTACAGCATAGCCGTACTGGCGTACGAGACAAGGGAGCTACAGAGATTTTAGGTCCTAGAGGGCATACAGGCATACCAAAGGGTGGTACAGCCAGACGCCAACTCGCAGGAATTTGGGTACATCAAGAAAATTGAGGGCGTACGGGCGTACCGTTGCTCACAGGAAATTATGTGCATCAGAAGTTTTAGTTCGATACAAGCATACCAAGGTCCGTACGACCGTACGCGACTTAAGTTTGACCTTTTAAGGGTTATGACATAACATTTTTCCTTAGGTTTCTTCCCCTTTTCTTCAGCTAAAACACTCCTAACCCTGCCAAGTACAATCCTTCGAGTTCCTAAGCATTCCAAACATGTGAGAACGAGGAATAGAAACTAGAGAGTGATTGAAATAGAGTTAGAGGCTTACGTGAGGAGTCATTGAAGTGTCAGGTTAGTGCTAGCTTTATGTTTCTTGCCACCTTTTTGGCTTATTGCTATTGCCTTAAGACTTGAATCAAGTCTAGGCATGTTATTCTGATTCGTTTAGTATCATTTTGATGTGATATGTTGATGCTTGCAATCAAACTGCCTAGATTAATCTCTTCTATGCTTGATGACGTGATAAATGCTCAATATTTTATGGTATGAGGTATCCTTGCTTGTAATTTGAAATGAGGACATGCATGGTGATGAATGAGGAATGGAAAAGAGAGGAAAGAAAGTGAGAAATAAGGGCAGAGCTAAGCTCTTGGCATACTGGGTCAATATATGATATGGAATTCCTTCGAGAATCATTAGATAAGTAACCTCCCGAGAAGGGAGATGAGTCTCGAGACCTACAGTAGGAATTGAGTGCTGAGCACTCCACAGTTATATGGCCTCCTTCGGGAGATGAGTACCGGTACCTATCGGGACCTAGTATGTGTGAAAGGAAATGTGCACAATGATAGGAAAATTAGAGGGAAAACAGAGTAGAAGATAAGGGAGAATGCATTCATAAGGACATACATGTTGCATGCTTTATTATGTCAGTCTGATGATGTGATTATGTGATATATATATGTTTATCTATGTTTCTAGCACCACTGAGTTTATCTCAGCGTTTGTCATTTGATGAACGTAGGTTCAGAGCCCTCGGGTGAGCGTGCAGAGAAGGAATACAGGTCGTCAGCTGAGACAGACTGATCTCGACTTGGTACGGGACTCATGTGGCATACTCCGACCCTTTTTTGGTTGTGTAGTTAGTGTGACAGTAGTCGGACAATAGTTGTATAGCTTTTGGTGGTAATTATGTACACACTCACCTATTTGTACGAATCATAACAGGTTATGTATATATATCAGTCATGAAATTACCTGTTATTGTATTATTGAGTGTATGCCAGGTTTATCCAGGGTATCTTAGCACACTACGATGCTTTCGTTGCACCATCACCATTAAGCTTAGAGACGTATCCCTATATGACGTCTTCATGATGCATCCTTTGTGGTGTAGGCATTGGTCTGCTTCTAGGGGCTGCTGTCTATGCCACGGGAGCATGTCCTCTTGGGTATGGGCCGGGTGTAACAGCTTCTGTCTAATTAGTATAATATTATCTATCCACTTACTAAAGTAGTCCATGGAAGACTCATTAGCTTTCTACTTCACCATCTCTAGATCCAGCAGAGTGACTTCAAAATAGGAATTGAATTTGCACTTCTTGTAGAAACTAGTACATAGAGGCTTCCACTCTGTTGTGGTTGCCTTGTTGAGACTGTGATACCAGGCTAGCATTGGTCCATCCAGTGAGATAAAAAATAGTTAGACTATCTACTCATCTGACAAGTCTATCATACTCATCATCATGGTGTAGGTCTTGAGATGGTTCTTTAGATCCCCAACCCTATTGTACTTAGGAACATATGGGAGCTTGAACTTAGCAGGCAGCCCCTTGATAGCTCAAACCGAGAACTCATCCAAATCTAAGTCAAACCCCATTCCCCTGGTCTTCATGATAGACTGTAGCTATTTTATCATCTATTCTAAGGCAGAAGTCTCAAACTTATGGACATCATGCATATGAAGTGAGCCCTATTATCCATCTCAACATCGTATAGGTTGACTACTTTCCCATTATCCTTCATGGGAGCTAGTGGGGTAATAAAATCTCCAAGACTAAGAGCTTCCCAGATCTACTGTTGCAAGAGTCTTAAAGTCATTCAATAAGAGCTTGGCCATATATTAATCAATAAACTACAAAATAGTAGCGAGCGAGGCATCATCAAGTACAGAGTAGAAAGTGTTTGATGGAGATGTAACATTCTTAGTAGGCTATGAGTCTGACATGGTCTACACATGATAGAGAGAGTTATCATGGAGGCATCTATATGCGTATGCAATTGCATGTGATGTACATGATATGACATATAGAATGTATGCATATGATTAGCTACATGGGCTCTAGTTCAGTAAGAACAAGCTAAGGTCCCCCACCACATTATCCATAACCTATCCAACTAAATGGAATCATCAAGGAATCATTGATAATCCTCAGTACAAGGTAGTGAGTGGTGAAGGCAGACTTGGTTTTTCAAGGAGTCAAATGGAGTCTAAAGTACTCAGTCACCCATAATCATTGGTTTAACATGGAATAAAAGGTGGTGTGTAGACATAAATTGTGTATGTGATATGCAATACATCTAATTTGACTAGAATGGGAAAATTGATATAAAACTATAAGATTTCAATGCCATCAATCTTTTATCGTAGGTCCCTAGTGGAGTCACCATTGTGTACAAGGCTTTCATCGTGACCTAGAGAAAGGCTTATGACAAACAACACCAGGGGTTCACTTAGAGCACAAGTGCAGTCTTCTTAAGGGTCTACCTCAAGGAATGAAATAGACTCAAAAGATTCATAAGATGGAGTCACCACTTGAAGGTTCTCAATTTGGTTCAATCGACCCATGGCATGAGTGCTAAGCTAAACCCTTCAGAGATGGGTTCGGGTGGTGAAGATCTATTCCCTTAGAGTTTCAAGTTTGATTTTACCATTTTAGTTGAGTTAATTATCCTAGGCAGATGAGCAGTCATAAGCATGAAATAAGCACACAACATGGTATAGCATAACAGCAATCATAGTAGATATAGCATAACAAATATGATATAACAATCATGGCATGGCATTCAAGATGACATGGCATAGGCATGACATTTGAGATAATAACATAGCATAGGCATGACATATGAGATAATGATATGGCATAGGTATGACATGTAAAATATGACATGGCATATGCATGACATGTGAGAAATGACATGACATAGGCATGATATGTGAGATGACATGACATACGTATGACATGTGAAAGATGACATAGCATATGCATGATATGTGAGACATGACATGGCATAAGCATGACATATGAGAAATGACATGGAATATGCATGACATGTGAGAAATGACATGGAATAGGCATGACATGTGAAAGCATACATCATATAGATATGATAAAACATGTATAATAGCAAAATAAGGCATGGCAGCATGAATGAAAATTAATAATGGCTCAAAGAAAGGGAAAGATAGAGATAGGAGAATACCTGATGAAATAAAGCTAAATCATACATGTTGGGGAAATAAAATAGAAGCATATTCTATTACAAAGGATTTTTGACGATACAAAAATCTGAGACATTAAGCAACATCTCTTCCACTTGGAAAAATAACCTCGGGCAATACGAGCCAAAATGTACAAATGGAAAATGCAAACAAGGAAACAATTATTAGGCAACAAATGAGATATCAGACATGAATGATCAATTCTATGCTATATAAAAGCATGAATCAAGGGCTAAAATCCAATGAATGTAATGTCAACACTCATGAAAATGCAATAATAAACATGAATAGGGTCGTGAAAATTATGAAAAATAATCAATTTTAAGAAAAATCAATTAGAAGCATAATTGAAAGATTCTAAGATCACATGAGGCATTACTTAGAAATGAAACAACATCTAATTAAGCTGAACATGTCAAGTGACAATTAAAACACAATTAAAATGACATTTAATTGAGAAAATAAGTAAATCAATTGATTTAATATTAAAATCAACATAAATTGATCATGGAAAATGAAATTGGAGGACTCTAATATCATCATAGAATCAATTAGAGATAGGAAACACATGCAATTCAAATCCAATCATATTAATTGTAATAAACATCTGATTGAGCATTAAATTGCATGTTTTTCATGTATAAAATGGTCTATTTTTTATTAGGAAATTGGCTAGAATAGTTGACTTGGTTATATTTCTGTATTTTGTAGGTAAAAATAAAGAAAAAGTAAAAAGGAAGCTTAAAATGCATTTTTACCACATTTTGGAAATTAAGGCAAAATACAAGTCGTATGACCAAGGCTTATTAGCATAAGAGGGAGTGTAAGGACTTGATGAAGCTGATTTTCTATTTTAAATTTGAAATTGGATAAGGATCAAATTTATGAGATTTTATCAGAAGATAAATATTAATATTTATTTTTTTTATTTTATTTAGTTCATTTTAACTCCTATAAATAGGAGACTTGTTCTTATTATAGGAACGGGAGTTGGATTAGCCGAATATTAGCATCAAATATTGTTCTTGTTTATTTCTTTTTAATTCAAGTATTTATTTTTATTCTTTCTTTATTTTAAATTTTGTGTTGCTGCCTATGATGCTTGGCTAGCCATTTCTATTTCCCAATTAAGAGCAACCCAATTAATTTATTGAAGATCATATGAGATCAAATTATTCCTAATTTCAATGGTAAATCACTGTTTATTTTAATTCTATAATTTGAAGAACCATTGTATTTCTTACGGGTGTGTAAAAAAGGTACTTTACACAATTCTATTTTATACATAATGTTATGTGAGTTGTTTGATCCGTAATTATCACTCGACTTGCTAGAGTAGCAATCAAAGTGTTAATCGAGGTAAAAGGTGTTTAAATTTCTTTGTGAATTAGACGATCTAGTTTGAATATAACAAAGCTGGTTCTTAAGTGTTAATTAGAGTTGGGTTCTTCTTATCTTTAATGCGGTTTCTAGAAGACTATATGTGAATCTTATTCCATTGTGTCTATTTGAAAATTATATGCGATTGTAGAGCTGCTTCCTAATCATCTTAATAATAAGGAAGAATTAGTTCACTCGAGGCTATTCTTCAGTGTTCTATAACCGGCTTAGTGAATTTTACCATTAGACTATTATCGTATCGATGATCATGATTTGGTAATAATTAATTGTGGCTTGCAATTGGGAAGTCTTTCCAAATTGATATTTTCTAAAATCAAATTTTGTTTTATTTATTTTCCTCCGATAAATCTAAAATTATTTTATTTTATTTTTATCGTAAAGAATCAAAGGATCCTTCTGTTCCTATGGGATCGACCCTTCTTTCACTACTACAAAATTATTATATTTCTATATTTGGGGAAGCAGGAGTTAATTTGACAATTTTAACACTCAATCAACGTCGAATTAAAATAGCATGTAACTTGGAAAATTAACTTTGAAGCCAAAATTAATTAAATGAAATCAATGTATGATGAATTCAGATCATTTGGGTTACTTTGAAACCACTAATGCTATTAAAAACTTCGATAAGCATTGAATAATGAATGTAATCAATTGAAAACAAATGAAAATCATGATAATGTGGGAAAACTGGCAACTATATGTGCCACACATAGCATGATGTGCACTACATATAGGCTATGTATGGTGCACATAAATGGTTATGCACCCCATGTAACTTGTAAAAATCAAAATAGATTGAATTTTTAAGCAAAAATACAAATCAAATCATAAATCTCAATAAATATGTGACTGTTATAAATCATTCTAGCTACGAGAAAGCTATGAATGCTACTGTTACATTCATGATTAAAGCCAATCAATGAAAATCAAAGTAAAAATCACAAACCCACAAAGAAATCAAGAGAAAATGAGAAGAGAAGAGGTATTCCACATTTGCCAAATAGGATTAGCTTTCAAAACTTGATTCTAGACATTATTAGGGATTTAAAGTGAGGATTAATTAATTTGATTTGGCATAATTTGGGTGCAATTTTAAATTTTTAGACCTCTTTCCCATAAATAATATGGGATTCTATGAAATTACATTGAATGTACATAGCATATAGTCTAGAGAAAGGCTATATGTGCAGCATGTAGCAAAATCCACCTATATGCGCCCCCCAATAGAGGTACATTGGGATATGTTCCCCATGCCCAACAAGCAACAAATGTACCATAAATGCATGCTGATATATGGAGCATATTAAATTTGCATGGGAAAAGGCCAGACACCATGCGTATATCTACTGAACATGTGCAACATGTAGCACTATATGCTTCACATATCAAAAAATACATGTCATATGCTCCATCTTCCATAAGTAAAATATAACATGCTCCGTATATCCATAAAACTTGTAGGAGGCTAAAAGGTATGTATGCAAATCAAGAATGATATTAGGGATCTGTGTCAAGCCGAAAACCTGAAATTGCAATGCATGAGTGAAAAGTTAGGGTCTACATAACTAATTTATTTGATAAACTAAGTTGTCTGATACAACATATCAAGTTGTTTCATATTTTTAATGGATCAAGTCATGCAATTAAATTATGATACAACAAACATAAATACTCATTCATTTTTCCAAGGGCTAATGATAATAAAACATTTTCTTATTGAATTAAGAAGATGAATTAGCCACTATCTAACTCACTACCCTATTGCTTAGAGTAATATGTATGAATAGCATTTTGATACAAGTTAGATAGATAAACATATTTTTCCTTTCATCGCTCTTTTATTTTATTCATAATTTATTTTATTCTTCTTTTATTTTTGATTATTGACTTGATCATAAGAATTTTTAGAAGGATTTCATCTCTTTTCACATCAAATAATTTTGATCATCATCATTGATATCATCTATGGGAATTGATAATTTTTCTAATGACAACCATCAACTCACTTTCACTCATTTAATTAATAACTTATGCCTTTGGCTAATGAACATATCGATTCATGAACATCTTATTGTAAGAATTGACATCGAAATCACTCAAGAAAAACTTCATGCTTTCAAGCTATATGTAAACACTAGTATAATATTTTGACCTTCTTTTATTAAACTATTCTTTCCACCAAGTCTTCATGACTTTTCTAGAAAAATAAAGGTAATTAAAATGTTGAAATTTTCACTAATCAATAGGTTTTGCATGTTACTACCCGTACTTATACAACATTCATAGTTGTTAAGATTATGCTTGCTAATTTAATCCAAAACTCTAAAAGATTTTTATTTATGCAATTACTTTGATCAAATCAAGATTTAGTTAAAAGGAAACTAATATTAATGGAAGAAATAAACGGTTCTTAATTCTAACTTATGCTATTCATATTTTTCTTATTTTAATAGTATACTATTTGGATTTTTTTGATTTTTATATTATGCTATTTTTATTTTTCCAACTTTAATATTATATTTGATGCTTATTAATTTTTTATGTTCATTAGTTTCTTTTGATTTTTTATATTATGATGTTTATCAAATTTTTTTTGATTATGATGCTAATTGATTTTCTTATTGTGATGTTTATTAATATTTTTTGATATCATTGTTTCAAAGTTTATTAGTGATTTTCAATATCAATATTATGACACTTATTAATATTTTATGATACTCATTAATGTTTTTCGATATCGACATTATAATGCTTATCAATGGTACAATGCTAATGTAACACTAATTAAACTATCACATTTCTCCTATAATTAAAACATACTTTAGATAATCAAATAAAATTTAGGAATATGTATGAGGATAATAAATACTTATCTTTTTTTCCCTCATTTATTTATTTATATGATATTATGTACGATGAATGATTTTATGTAAGCATGGATGATACTTTACATTAGAACCCTAAGAAAATTTAGAAGAATGTATTGGAACACTCGTATGTAACATGCAAACAACAAGCAACTTGAATATAAGCCCCTCGATAGATGAAGGACATAAAAAGAATGAGAAATTTATGAAGTTTTTATGATTTACAGATTTATTTAGTATGATTATGATTATGGAAGCTAACTAATAATTTAGGAAAAGTTTCCAACAATAACTTAGACAAAAATCAAATAAGAGAAATAATTAGTACAAATGAAAAATGTTAAAAGAATGATGTAATAATTCAATATAATGACAAAAAATTCTATAAAGTATTATCATACAAATTAACATTTAATAAGGTATCATATTGATTAGATAAAATCTAAGTATGCTACTTAGACTTGAAAAATCATTCAAAAAAATTATACAAGTGGTTCTTAATTACTAATTATAAATATTAGTATTATTTATATAGTATGATATTAATTAAAAATTACTTAGATTACATTATTTATTATTAGGTTAATAGTATTATATTTAAATTACTTCAATTATAATAAATAATAGATATATATACATATATATACATCTATATATATATATATATATATATATATATATATATATATATATATATATATATATATATATATTTATATATATATATATATACATATTGTTGACCCTGACTTTTCACGCTCGTGCAATTTCGGGTTTCTGTTGATTTGGCTAAGATTTAATCACCGATATCGACCCCGATTATGTACATAGGCCTCTGTGTCTTCCTCTGTGTATTCTGGTGCACAAAACGCCTTAGAACTGGTGGGGCCCACCATGGCGCCTAGCGGGACCCGCCACTTATTCTGAGTGTTCTGTACATACAGAACACACTTCACTGTCGCCTACGTAGGGCAAAACACTTGAAATGTAAAGTATTGCATTTTTTACCCTAGATACTATTCACCATGAATAGTATATAAGTGGGACCCACCAAGCAATAGTGGGGCCCGCAGCCCCTAATGACCTATTCTATATATGCTGTACTTACAGAATATATCTTCCAGTTGCCTTACGCAAGGCATAGCGCTTGGCATTGCAAATGCCATCTTCTGGTCCCACCACGTTATGGGACCCACCAAGCAATAGTGGGGCCCGCTACCCCTGATAACCTATTTTGTGTATTCTGTACTTACAGAGTACATCTTCCAGCTGCCTTATGCAAAGCACAGCGTTTGACATCACAAATACCATCTTCTGGGCCCACTACGCTATGGGGCCCACTTAGGACATTAGTGGACCCGCAGCTTCTACTAGTCTATTATGTGTATTCTGTACTTACATAATACATTTTATGCCTATCTATGCATGATAGGATGCACGAAATGCAAAATATTGCATTTCGAGCCTAGGTCACTATTCACTATGAATAGTACACAGGCGGGGCTCGCTTTCCCCAATTAGCCTATTTTGTGTATTCTGTACTTACAGAATACATTCCGCTGCTGCCTTGCACAAGGCATACCCCGTGGCATCTCGAATGCCACATTTCTAGGCTCATTGTGCTGTGGGGCCCGCTTCCCACTATAGTCCACTTTGATGTATTATGTACGCATAGAACGCATCCTATCTATTGCCTCACTTGAGGCGAAACGCTTGGCATGCTATTTTTCACTTTTCAGGTCCTTTTATACTGTGGGGCCCATAAGGATACTATTCATCATGAATAGTACCAGAAGGGCCCACCACCCGAATTCACCAATCTGAGTGTTCTAAACACATAGAACACATTTCCACTAATACCTACGCGAAAAATGACCTTTTGGCATGCCTAATGCCATTTTGGGCCGAAATAGGGTCGCAAACCCTAAAATGGGCCCATTAGCCGAAACTCGGTGTTCGGGGCCAAATTTGAGAAAACTTATAACTGTAAAGTTTCTCAGAATGTTGATTGCACTTCAGTTGACATATGGCATGCATCCGGTTTTGCCCGTACGAGCCGGCGCGCATAGGGTAAAAATGCAATGTGCGGTGCACATCGCCCTATGTGCACCGCACGTTGCATAAAAAAGACGTTTGGTCGGGAGCCTTTTCGGGACCGAATTTGGAAAAACTTTCTTCTACAAAGTTGTTCCTTACATCGAATAACGCTTATATGCTTTGGGGCACATCCCGGAGTGACCGTAATGGGCCCCACGCGATCACATCACCTTATATTCGCAGCACATTAGCAATGTGTGGCGCACATTGCCTTCAAAAATTTTCAAATCCGGGCAAAAATTACAAATTTGCTACGCCTGATTTTTGCTCTATAAATATAGAGCTTGGGGTCTAAATTAAGGATCCGAAAATTGCTATAAGGCAAGGCAAAACTCTGCCAAAATACTCCCATAAATTAATTAGGGCCCTAATTAATTAAATCACTTGGATTTAGAGACTAAACTTTCTTAGTTAGGCTCCCTAAACACTAAAGGAAGCAAGATCTAGAAGAAAATCCGACCGGAATAAGGTAAATTTCACACTTTTCTTCAATTTTTTGCTTCTCTTACTATTCTACGAGGGATGTGATGCGCACATCACCTCATGTGCACCACACACAGCCTATGTGTGGCACACATTGGGTAATGTGCTATGCACATCGCCCCAAAAATTTCCAGAAAATGCTATTTTTCTCCCGTTTTCACTTGGTTTTTCGCCCGATCTGGCTATTTCAGTGATGTTTAAAGCTTCTTCATGCCTTAAATGTCCTGGATCTGCTAAATACTTACCAGATTTTAAATAATTTTAGCTTTAAAGTTATTTTTCTTGATTTGGATGCAAATCCAAGAAACAGAACCCATTTTCAGGTCCGATCTACCTAGATCGGGGTTGGATCTAGGGTTTATACTGAAAAATTTTTGGTTTTCCTTTTGTTTTCTCTGCCATATGCGCTACACATATGCCCTTGTTCGCCACACACAGTTAATGTGTGGTGCACATTGGCCTATGTACAGCGCACATAGGTCTCAGTTTTCACAGAAAAACCCAGTTTTTACCCGAACCACTTTCCGATCTGATAAATCCAGTAACTCCAGTAGTTTTTCCATGCAATTAGGGTTCTGGATCTGGCAAATATTATCCAAATCTACTTGGTTTTAGCTTTAAAATCATTTATTTTAATTAATTGCCCAATTAATGTTTGGTTTAATGAACCGGAGGCCGATCTGAACCCAAAATGACGTATTGTCTTCATTAAAGTTGCCTCTTTTTTGCCTGAAGTTTATTTCTGTACTGATAGATTTAATTTTTGTGCAGATTGGCCTCTGATGTGTGCCACACATCATGCAATGTGCGCCACACACAATCAATGTGTGGCGCATATCGCCTGATGCGCGGCGCACATCCCTCATGAATTTTCCAAAAAAAACTATATTTTGGGCCTTATTTTGGCCGTATTTTGATGTATCCAGTGGTATTTGAGCTTCACAGCAGCTCAGGTATTCTGGAAAAGTCATAAAATAATTTTTACATAATTAATTTTGGCCACAAAATTAATTTTTACGATAAAATGCAATTTTTATTCGTATAAAAATGGTTTTTGATAGGATTGGTTTTTAATTGGTCGTAGGGCTATCTCCAAAATTATTTGTGATAATAGTCCTCCCAATTAAATTTTCCATGATCAAATAAAATAATTTTGCCAAAAATTGTTTTATTAAATGAATTTTCACAATCCAGCTCGTATTAATTCATGTAATTATTGCCTAATAATTGCTGGATTTTGACTCTTGGTTCGTACTTTTAAATGGTATTGGACTAGTCAATTAAATCCAAAATTCATTTGCTACTAATGAATTTTATTTGTTTATTTTGCATATTAATTCATCATGCATTTTGGATCGTGCAAAACCGAGAGGAATAGTACCCAGGAAGGAGGGGACGTTACTTATCATCCTAAAATATGTATGCGAGGATATTTATGTAATAGGGTAGATTATTATTGGCTTGTAATAATTAATCCCCCCTAATATCCCCTAATTTCCTCGATTCCTTTCACCGGCCGTTATTATTTTTATTCAAGGATGAATTTATATTTGCCTAAATATATGTCATTCATGTCACATGCCATGTCACATGACACATGCACACACTACTATGCATGCCATGCATATACCGTATGCCATAACATACCGTATTTCGTATGCACATACATGCAAATATGCCAATACGCAATCCAATACGCTCAACCAATCGGTACGCTTTATCATGCATACATATATGCCTTGCCATGCATATATCACTACAAAAAATCCCACAAATGGCGACGGAACTTAGCTACGGAATAATTTCCGTAGATAAATAGAGACGGCATAGCGACGGATGGAGACGGAAAAGATAAAATAGCGACGAAAAAAATGTCCATAGCTAAAACCGTCGCTATTTTGTGATGGAAATATTTCCGTCACTATTTTCGTCGCTAAATAGCTTTGAAACCTCTTCCGTAGCGAAGCCCATCACTATTTAGCTACGAAAAGTATTCTGTAGCTAAATGCCGTACCAATGTATAAATTATTAATTTGCATTTATAATTTTTCAATATATATATATATATAATTGTATATATAAGTTATAATGCATATAAATATAATTAGTATTAAAAATTATTAAAATTATATAAATAATTAAATAACTTATAATTTATACAGTTTTTTTTATAATTACTAATTTATTTATGTA
>CANYBF010446063.1:0-10543 GCA_948192965.1 Dalechampia spathulata
GGTGAAAAGAAAGGAAAATGATATATGAAAAGAGTTAAATGATTATTACTGGGCAAAAATACTAATCCTACGGGAATTTAATAAATATGTTATCGTTGGATAACAGTGTTTATACAGTTATATGGAAAAGAAATGAGCTCATATTTATGATATTATAGAGATGATATAAGCCCAGAGAATGCGCATATGAATAACGTGATTCAAAGAAAAAGAGGGAGAATGCATAGCAAGAATGCATTCTCAATTATATGCATGATCCATGCAGTTTGATATTAGCATATAATATAATTCATGATTTAAATGGTAAGTCATTTTCATATGAAATTTCTATGTAACGAGACAGTCTTAATTTATGATTCATGCATAGATGACATAATTAATTTGTTTAGATCATATGATTTGTTGGATTGTATTAAATATTTTAACTAGCACCACTGAGTTTTATACTCAGCGTTTGTCCATTGATAAACGCAGGGACTAGTAAAGCCGCTGAAGAGAAACTTTAGTGGCAGCAGCAGGACCATCTACGTCTATGTGGTAATTTATTCTATTGACTTCTTAAAAGTATAATCGTGCAAGATTTTAAATTAGTACTTTGGCAGTACATCAAACATGGATATTCTATAAACTTGTAATAATGTGTGTATAATTATGACGCTTGTATAATTATGACGCTAAATATGATTTATATGAAATAAGGAATGTTTATAAAACCAGGGATCTAAATGATATAAATTTGTTATTAAAAAAAAAATTTTCCGCACTAATTAAGAATGTATGGAATCCATTGTTGGATGATTATCAATTTTCTTGTTAGGAAATTTGTTATCATTCAACGGGAGCGTGTTACGCAGCCAGAAGACGTGACATAAAATAAACATATAAAATTAAATAATAATAATTTTAATATAAATACTAAAATTTACTTAAAGTGTCTATAAAATGTTCATTTTTATTATAGTTAAATTAAATTAACATTATTAATTGATTCTAGGAAAGATTTATCTTTTTATTAAAAATAAAATATGATTAATGACATATCAAATTTGTTTATCATATCTTTAATTATATATTTATTAAACAAGAAGAATCAATTAAAATATTTTAATGATGATAAAAGAGTGATTAACAAAAATAAGTTATATTTTATTTTTTATTAAATTTTTAAATGAAAAATTATATATTTAAATTAAAATATATTTTTATATTATTTATAAAGTTAAATGTATTTTATTTTATATTATGAATAATTGTATTTGTTCAATTATTTTAAAAATTTTATATTGAAATATAATTTATTATACATTCAAAATGATCTTAATTAAAATAAAATATAATAAGACTAAGATATGATAAAAAATATTAATATATATAAAGTTGTTTAAGAAAATCAATTAAATATCAATTTAAATGTATTGATTATAAATTTGTTAATTTAAATAACAATGAACTTCATAATATAATTCTAAATAATATTTATAATAATCAAATTTTAAAATGATACAAATTTTATTATAAAAATAATATGTATAATAATAAAATTTTGTTAAGATTAAAAATCATGTGTTACAATAAAATTTAAAATAATACATATAATAATAAAATTTAAAATAAAAATCTTATTATAAAAATGATATATATAATAACAAAATTTTAAGTATTATAATAAAAATTTAAATGATTTATATAGTGAGAAAATTTTATTAAGATTAAAATTATTTTGCATTAATAAATAATATATATAATAATAATATTTTATTACATTAAAAAAAATAAAAAATAAATATAGAAAATAAAATAAAAGATAGAGTAAATAATGTAATATAAATGACAAAATTTTCATAATCATCAACAGTAAAATAGATATATAGCAATATAATTCTTATTAATAGTAAACTGAGTGTTATTAGGAAAATAATGATTATAATTATTCTAAATACATGAATTTTTAAATTATAATTAAAGAATATTGATCGGAAAACAAGAGTTTAAAAAATTGCCAATAAATCAAAAGTCTTTGTTTTATAAAGTAAGAGACTTGATGAAGAAAGAAGATGAAAATACGTATAAAGAAGAAAAAAATGATTTAATATGCTATGTTATATAAAATTAATAAAAAGTATAGAAAGTAAAAAAAATATTATTAATCATATACTTATTAAAAGAGGGAAGAGGCAGAAGTAAAAATACAAGTTTACCATTTCCTCTTTAATTTTAATAATTCAAAAATAAATATTATTTTTTAAAAATTTACATAAAGATAAATATTATTTTTTAAAATTCATCAAAAATAAATATAATAATTAATCTAACAAATAAAAATAACAAGATAAATTTTTGTTTAATATAAATTAGTATACAAAATAAATTTATTAATTATAATTAGTATATTATTTTATATTTTTATTTATTAAAACTAAATATAAAAATTAATCTAACAAATAAAAATAATAAAATAAATTTTTATTTGATATAAATTAGTATACAAAATAAATTTATTAATTGTAATTAATGTATTATTTTATATTTTGTTAAAATTTTTTAATTTAAATATTACCTTTTAAAACTTATAAAAAAATAAATATAAAACTGAATCTAACAAAATATAAATAATAAAATAATTTTTTATTTAATATAAATTAGTGAATAAAATAAATTCATTAATTATAATTAGTATATTATTTTCTATTTATTATTTTATTTCCATATTTGTTATTTCCCGTGTATTATTTTATATTTTGTTCAAGTTTTTTAATTTAACTAATTTCCCTCCACATTAATTAGATATTAATTATTAAATATTTTATTAAAAATCTACCATCAAATTTATTCAAAATTAAAAATTATTAATTTTATTCAAATATAAATACTGCTCATTTCATTTCTATTTGTTAGCTACTAAATTTATTCAAAGTTAAAAACTACTAATTTTATTTACATTAAAATTAGATAATATAATATAATATATAAAATAATTAATTATTAATAAATAAAAAAATTAGTAGTAATTATCTTTAAATAAAATTGTGGTAACTATTAAATACAAATAAAATGAGTAGTTTTTATCTTTATATATAATTTAGTAGTATAAAATTAGAGAATATAATATAAAATATAAAATAATTATCTCCTAATAAATAAAAAATTAGTAATATTTATCTTTGAATAAAAATTATTTAGTTAAAAATTTGATAAAATAATATATATAATATAAAATATAAAATATAAATAATACAGTAATTACACATTAATAATATTAATTTACGTTCTCAATTTATGCACCTAATTTACATTTCCAATTTGTTTATTTTAATAATAAAATTAAAAATATTTAAAATATGAATTAGTGCACATAATAAAACTATTAATTTATAATTATTATATTAACTAATTAATCAAAGTATATCAATTAATATATAATGAATATATTTTATATTTTATATTATGCCATGGATAATATAATATTTAATATATTATTCTATGAATGTTATTGATTTAACCTTATATTAGTTTGTTAATGTTGATAGATAGAATCATATGATAGAATTATATTTTTTAAATTAGTAAATTAGTATCCTAATAAAAATGTTCTTCATTTTAAAAAAAATTATAATAAATTCAAAAATCAATTTTTAAATAATTTAGATTTTTTATTAGTTCAATTTCATTACCTAAAAAATATTATTTCAATTATATTTTTGTCATAAAATTTTATTAGTATCATTCATATCCTTTTAATTTATGATTGTAGTTATATTTATTAATTACATCATGTTGTATAAAGTCCATTAGAATTAACACTTTATGTTTTTAATTTTTAATTTTTTATATAACTATTAATATATTGAATACAAAAATGAAGATTATTCAATTATAAATTCATGATTCTAATTTTATTATAATATCAGGTAAAAGTGACTCTAACCATAACAATCATTCAAATCTATAGTCTAAAGTTATATAGATAAAAGAAATGATAAGATAAAACGATGTTATTAACTTTCATCTCACTTTTTTATTTATAAAATATTAAATTTATAACATTTTTTCAGGTTAATAAGAAGTACAAACCTATGACTTATTAGCAGAAAAGGAAAGATAATATGAAAAGAGCATAATGAAAACAAAAAAGAAACATGTGAATGAAACATTGAAAAATGAAAATCTAAATACAAAGTGACAAAGAATATAATGGTTATGCAAAGCTCAATTGGAAGTACAAGAAATAGAATGTAAATAAAAAATTTCCTAAAACATTAATATTAATATTATTATAATAATGATTTTTAAAGCTTACAAACTTAACTCGCAGGAAACAAATTACATGAGCCTATATGTTCTACCTTATATAAGCTGAAAGAAGTTTCAAATTGTAACTACTGTAGGGCAAAAAGATTTGAGCATGAACTACTAATATTTTACTGCTAAAACAGAAAGGTCAAACTATCTAAAGCCTATGTATCAGAAGAATTATTGCAATTATTCACTTCTGACTCAAAAGAAGCAAAGGAATTCCAAGGAAATAGCAAGTTATATAATAACTTATTTGCATTCACATTATTGGATGTCAATTTGGACAAGGAACTAGCATCAAATAGAAATGAAGTTTACACATTTAAAATACAAGGAAAATATACCATGACTTGCTACAATTAATACCAACAGATGTGATTCCACGATATTTTTAATTGTACTTCTATGACTCTATCAATAAGGTACAAAATTAGAATGAAGACAATGAAAAATGTGATATTATGTGAAGAACATATAAGGGGACTAATGAAGATTCTAGAAGAAAATCCTTATGTTAAGGTATTTTGAAGACTTAATACTTATGGGTCTTATAATAACCTTAACATCTAGATCAAAAAAAGGAATGCAAGAACGAATCATCAATATGAAGCTCCAATAGAAGAAGACGTGGCATGTATACGGGTTGAAGATAATAACCCGAATGGAGCATTAGATAGAGAAATAATTGTTCAGGCTCATTCAGAATAATGATACAGAGTTAAACACTTTTATGGATGTTATGATGCATTGCAATATCCAATTCTATTTCCAAGAGGAGAGAGTGTATGGTACCAGAATATCAAAAAGATACATGATCCAAATGAGAATCAACAAAACACTACAAAATGAGGATCATAGTCTGTAAATGACAATAGAGATAACAACAGAGAATATCATTAAAAGAGAGAGATAAGGTCAATATATTATTGCTTAAAATTAAATCAATAATCTAATTCATCAAAAATTCAAAATGTTCCTTATATGAAAAAATATATGTAATTAATATGAATGATTAAACACAGGTGTAAAGGCACATAATCTATAAAATATGTCTTGTCATAAATACTATTGCTATCATTTCTAAATAAGAGAGGATGAACCATCTCTAATATTGCTTTCTAGGAGACTATTATAACAATTCATAGTGGATATGTATATCAAATTAGAGATAACAAGAATTAACTTTTATAGGATACAACAATCAGTAATACGTGCTGAGCTATATTAGGGCATAGTAGACAATGTTAAAGCATGAGACATAAGAGGGAGATAAGAGGGGAAAGAAATAATCTTGCTAGCTAATCATATTGGAGGACCTAGAGATATGTAAATAAGATACCTAGATGCAATGACTTTGGTGCAAGCATTTGGAAAGCCTGATCTCTTTATTATAATGATATGCAATTCTAAATGGGAAGATATAGTAGAGAATATATGACTATGAATAAAACCATTAGAAGTTTCATATTTGATTGTTAAAGTTTTCAGAGTAAATTTATAAGATCTCAAAGATCAATTATACAAAAGAAGATATTTTGTGAGGTAGTAACACATGTGCATGTAATCGAATTTCAAAAGAGAGGTTTCCCATATGTACACATCTTGGTCATATTAAAGTTCAGAAGTAAAGTAACTAACTTAGATCATTTTGATAAATATTTTATGATAGAGATTTCATGTGAGATTAAGTATCCAATACTATATATGTATGTAACACAACATATGCTCCATGGTTCATGTGGATAAAAAAATCCTAAATATCCTTACATGATTGAAGGAAGATACAAATTCAAATATCTAAAATCATATAATAGTAAGACAATGTTAAGGCATAATAGATACCCTATATATAGAAGACCTAAAAATGATTATGAGGTAACAAATTATTTGTATTGTTAAAATTATGTTACATATTTTAATAAAATGAAAATAATAGCATTCTTATCATATTGTAAGTGGAAAAGGGAAACAAGATATTTGATAATAAATGGGTTGTGCCTTATAATCTGTATTTAGTTACAAGATATGATTATTATATCAATGTAGAGGTAATGAATTTTTTTAATACAATAACGTATTATAATATGGTAAAAAATTTGTATAAATGAAGTATAAAAAGTAAAAGAAATAAATCACTAATCCACTACTCCTATATGCTAAATTATAATAGGTTTGCTTCGAATTGACAATAGTGAAATACTTATACAAATATATTTACAAAGGGCATGATAGAATAACGGTCCAAGTTAGAGATGGAGAGAATCAGATAGATGAAATACAACATTATCAATAAGCAAGATGGGTATCACCATAAGAAGTTATATGGAAGATATATGAGTTGAAAATGAATAATATTAATCATACTATTATGAATCTACAACTCTATTTACCGAATAAGCACATAATGAAATTTTGGCATAATCAAAACTTGCAAGACATACTTCAATGGGATCATATAAAAAAAATGATGTTGACCAAATACTTTGTTACATGTTCAAAAAGTGAAGAAGCAAGCATATTATTGTACATGGAATTTTTAGAGCGTTATTGAAATTCCTCCTACTATTGGCAACACAGGCGATTTTAGAGTGGTTCGGCCAAACTCTTGCCTACGTCCACTTTCTCCTAAGTTTCGACTTAGGGTTCCACTAAAATTAATCAATTACAATAAGGATTCTCAACCGAATCCAATACCCTAGTGTTTTCAAGGATTACACTCTAACCTTTACAATCTCAATCTCACAATCAACTCAAAATACAAGTTAATCCCCAATGGATTAAGCACACACCAATCCCACAAAGATAAAAACTAATCTCTAAGTTGTAGGATTACAAACAATAAAGCAATTGAAGAAACAAGCTCAAACTTACTTGTGACAGATAAATATAGCTCAAATGAGAATGCTCTGCAAGTGTATTTTCATTAGGAATCAAAGTATGAAAGTTATCTATTAAAAAACTAGTCATTTAACAGACTTTAAAGTCTATTTTATAAGTCGCGTACGGTCGTACCAGACATGTACGCCCGTACGGATTCAAAACTATCCATTGGAAAAAGAGAGGGAACTATGGTACGGCCGTACCATTAATTTGTACGCCCGTACCAACCAAGTTTTCCTAACAAATAATTTTTCAGTGAGTTCACGTACGACTGTACCAACCAGTGGTACGCCCGTACCGAAGCAGGTTTCTTGACAAACCAAATTCCTGCGAGTCTGCGTACGGCAGTACCACCCAATGGTACGCCCGTACGAAACTCAATGGAACAATACACACTTGGTACGACTAGTCGTATGGCCGTACTTCATAATAAAACTATTTGGTATGCCCGTACCAAAACGGGTACGCCCGTACCAACCAAGAAAAGCTTAGAAAAATTGCAAATAACTTAAATTGACTTACACGAGTCTCAACAATCAAAACCTAGGGTCTAACAACCATTAATCACAATCAAAATAGGTTTTGAGCAAAAGTACCAATCCTTTAAAATGGTTCTCTACTCACAATTCATCAATCAAAATAAATTTAAGAATATGAAGATACAAATTTTACAATCAAATAATGAAGAAAAAAATAAAACATAAACTTCATGATATTTGACCATTAATCTCTTTCCCTCCTTTGATTTTCCTTCTTCCTTCAAGCTTTAATCTTCAATCCTCTAAGCTATTGAATCTTCCTTGAAGCTATAAAGATTGTAATAGAGAATGTTAAACAAAAACCATAACTAATTACCTAAAATTAACGAAAGAAAAGTAAAGAAAATGAGATGTTAGAAGAAAGAAATTTAGAAAAATTATGAATGAATGTGATATCTCTTCTTAATTAACCAAGAAAAACCTTTCAAAATAAATGAGTAAAACTCTAATTTCATATAGTTAAACATAGTCCTTCATTATATGATCAAATAACTTAAAATTAGTACCCACAAAAAATTGCAACTCTGGAAGTCAACTTAACTCATATTAAAGCCAATATGAGTCGAGTTGACATATTAAGTATAGAAAATAGAGTTGTTAAGCCAAATACAAGTTATGTTGAATTCAACATGAGTCATAATAAGCTCAACATGAGTCTTTATTAAAGCTAATTTACATAAAATACCATTATTTCAAGTTTAATATAACTCAAGTTAGGGGTTATATGACTCGTGTCAAATTAAAATACCTTGAACATGCAAGCATGAGCAGTGTAAGCTTACAATAACATGAACCAATATATTTAGACATAAAATTTAATAAAAGAAGGCTATGATTAAAGATCATTTTGCATGAAATATAATGATATGATCATATTAATGCAAAATCTTATGATTCATGAAAAAATATGCAAAATGCAAAGAAATATTAAAATACTAAACAAACAATACTAAATGTAAAAATTTATAAAAAAAATCATGAGATATAAGAGAAATGTGATAAGTAAGTAATGAATATACGTTTAATATTACAAGAGCAAGGGTATTAAAAGTATACATTTTCATTCACATCAAATACTCCCTCATTTAAATCTTTACTAATCTCAAGTAAATCTTAAACCAAAAACACAAGAAAAAATAAATTTTGAACATAAAATTTGGAAGAAAATGGAATTAATCAACTTAGTTACTCCTCTTAAAGCAAACAATATGGAGAAATCATTACATTTTTAATAATGGCTCCAAATCTCAAACAAATAAATAATAAACATATGTTTAATCTCAAATTCACTAACAACTTATTTAAACATTTACAAACCATAATTTCAACAAAATCAAATACTTAAAACCATAATAAACAAGCTTAGAGAGTGAAGATGCAATTTTTTTTAAATATTCCATCATATTATTACAAATAAGAGCTGTAAATTTAGAACTTATTTGTTTACTTTACTAGTTGTACAATTTGTTTTTTCTTGTAAGTCCAATCTAGCTCATCATTATCTTATGATGCAAATATATGTACTTGTGATGCCTACACCAGTTACTCAATGTTCATCATAAGCTAAATGTTTATACATACTCATATTCTAAGTGCTTTTTGACATAAAAGAAAACATAGAACATATGTCATCTCTTAGCTATTTAGCTTAAAGAACATTGAAATGTAGACTTCTAATAGATGAACTTATTCATTATCTTTTTCTTTTCTTTCTTTTCTTTTTATATTTTATTTATTCTCATTACTTCAACTTGCTTAGAAATAATATAAAGGAGTAATGAAAATTTTCATTATATAAGCAATGTCACATCCTCATTTTAAGCACACACTACATTAATGATACGAGTGATGTGTATTGCTTTTTATACGATTATAATTGAGATGATGACATGGAATTATGCAATATGTGAATGATATGGAAAATAAATGATATGTTATGTGATACTTGCTTTGACATTGAAATGATAATTAAATGGATATGATGTTGATGATAATTGATATATGTACAAATGTTTGATTAAAATAATTATTTGAACGTATGTGCATTCATATATAAAAATGTACGTATGTATGTAAGCATAAGTATATGATAAATTTAAGATGATTTTAGGTGTATAAGAATGAGTATGTATGTATAATTAAATAATGCAAATATTATGTATATATATATATATATATATATATATATATATGGTTTAATGTATAAATAGAATGTATAGATATAGTATAAATAATGTATTAGTATAGTGTAATGTATTGGTATTAATATAATGTATTAATATGGATATAATGAATATTATATAATATATATATATATATATATGCTATAAAGAGGAATGTATGAATAAAATAATGAATTAGATAATGAGTAAGTAAGTAAGTAAGTAAATAAATATATAGACATAAGAAGTTAATGGGATATCAAGTTATTATATTTTATTAATAGTAGAATAGGTAAATGTGTTAGTGGAGGATATAAAATATTATATATATGGGTAAATGTGATAGTGGGATAGATATATGTGTTAGTGGAATAGGAATATATGATAGTGGAAGGAAAGAGAAAATATTAAATTAGTTTAAGAGTTAGTGGAAAAAGATGGAGTGTATTATTATATGTATAAATAAATTAGTGGAGTATAAAAAGAGGGTATTAAATATATATGGAAGGGATTATTAGAAGGTAAATTGGATTAAATACATATAATTATACATATAAGAGGGTTATTAAGGGCTATGATTATGTGTGTGAAGGTGCATGGAAGCTAATATGCAACCACCCTAAGTCATATCACTCATTTCATGCGGATTTTTCCCTTCCTCTTTGACAT
>CANYBF010446216.1:0-14019 GCA_948192965.1 Dalechampia spathulata
TTTATTTTATCATTTTTAAAGAAGGAGCCAATCATATGTTGACACTTGTCAACATATGGTTAATTCCTTAAGTAAATGGCATTCTTACTCCTTTAAGTCATACTTCCTACCTAATTCCATACCATGGTCATACATGCATACATGCACATAGGTAGAAAAATACATACATATTTAGAGTTTCCCTAAGTACCCCTCTCAATAGGTAAAATTACCAAAATACACTTACTGTCAGCTTAACGTATTTTTAATTCTACCTTCATGTATACTTTCTCATATACATTCTACTATATCCTTTCTCATCATATAACATTTATACCATGCATAAACATTGCTTTTCACCTCTATACTGCACTTTTAAGTATTCGTACGATCATCATGCATTCATGTATTTCATGCATCATTCATTTAATCATTCTACGTCATACATAAAATGCAACTATATAAGAATGCTATAACTGTGGATGTGACATTAAATCATTAATTTTTCTTAACTTAAGCTTTAATTTCATTACTTTCTTTGCTATAAACCTTCTGTTTTTGATAAATCATCTTTATAATCATATTTTAAACTTACTGACCATTAAAATGTTACTTAATTATTTTGACCAAAGTGAAGAACTCAACAGAAACACACTCATACAATCATAACTCACTTTATTTCATGTCCTTTATAATCCTAACTCATCTAACTATTAAAAATCAACCAAAATCCATCAAAAATACTTCAAAAATTTTGGTCAAAACTCAAATCATACCAAAAATTCATAAATCAAGTGGATGCAACACTAAAGCATACTTACCAAGCTCACCTTTAAACCCAATAACTCAAATCTTAACTTAAACTTCTTCTTTGGATTTAACTATGGATTTATGTAGATCTTCACTTCTTTGACCTCCTTAAAGTTACTGCCCACCTTAAATCAACATGGATTTACTTAAAAGAGCTAGATCTAGCCATAAAATAAGTCAAACTTTAAAGAAAAGTTATGGTTTCCATCAAAAGTGTATGGATCTTCATGATTTTGAGCATAACTTGAAGATCCATTAAGAAAAGGTTTTAGTCATGATGGAAAAGAAAGAAAACTAAGAGTATTTCAACATTACCTTGATGTATACTCAAAGAACTTGCTGGATCTTGAAAAATTCGAACCAAAAGAGGAAGAAAAACTAGTAAAACTTTAACTTCTTCAAGGATTAGCTTTGGTTTTTCACTTAACAAGGAAAATGAAGAATATCTTGACTTGAACTTAAGATTCACTAATAGAACTAGCTTAAAACATACTATTTTGAAGAAGAAATGAAGATTTAATGGAGCTTAGGTTTGGTTATTTTGAAGAAGATAAAGATAGGTTAGGACAAAGAGAGAAAATGAAGAAAAGACTTAAGAAAAATAAAGATAAGATAATGATAAGATGAAGAATGAATGGTATGCTATGGCCAAAGAAGGGTAAAGGAATGAAATTTAAGCCCAAATGAGAATAAAATTCGTTTGAAATGAATCCTATTTGGAAAAATTCCCATTTTGGTCCCTATACACCTCCAAAACTACATTTTAACCCCTATACGTATATATATTTGTATTTAACTTAAGTCCACCAATCTAAAACCTTAAATTTCATATTATACACTTAATATATACTCTTATACACCTTAGTTTAATTTAAAATACCATCCATCAATTTCCTTAATCAAATAAAATATAATTTTTATCTTCTCTCTCCATCCACTAACACTAAAATCTAAAACTATTTTTTCAATTACCAATCCCACTTCTAATATAATATACTATTTCAAATCTATTTTAAATTATCCTATTTTCAATTATATTTATCTATTTATCTATTTACATGTCATAATTTAAAACTAATCATAATTATGACATCATCTTTACAACTTATGACATCATTAATAAAATTATCATTTATACTTTTATAATATTTTTATATTATCATATACTTTCACTAATACATTATTAATTTATAATTATTCATTTTATAATGCATAAAGATCATAATTAAATTTATATGCTTACATCATGCTTACATCATCATCACTCAATTATGACATCATAATTAATTTTTAATTCAAATTTTCTAAAATTTGTATATATCTACTTCATGTTAAAAAAATCATCTTGAGCTAACAAAATTAATCATACTAAGTGTTTTCAACATCGAAAACATCAATTCAACACTGTTCAGTGGTTTCGTTTAGGAGTTTTGTCAGAATTTCCAATTTTAAGTTTAGAGCTATAAACTCTAATCTCATCATATACTTAACATCATAAGCATTATTTCATATCATTAACACACCACTAACATATATAACACTACATTTCAACTAATTTATGAATGCAAAGTGTGTGCTTGATTTAGGATGTGACACACATGCCATGCCTATAACATGTTTTATCTACCATGATTGTTATATCATATTGTCATGCCATGTTACCATATCATATTTTCATGCTATATCTGCTATGATTGTTGTGATGCTATATTGCGTTGTTTGCTTATTTCATGCTTATTAATGCTCATATACCTAGGAAAATTAACTTGACCAAAATGGTAAAATCAAACTTAAAACTTTAAAGGAATAGATCTTCACCACCCAAACCCATCTTTGAAGGGTTTTACTTAACACTCATGCTATGGGTTGGTTGAATAAAAATTCAAAACCATTTAGTAGTAACTCCATCTTGTCACTCTTTTATGTCTATTTTATTATTCGAGGTAGCCCTTCAATGTAGCCATTTATTACAAGCCTCACTCTAAGTTGCAGTGAAAGCCATGCCTATAGTTGCTTTACCTTTCCTACATCGTATTAATTCATATATTTTTTTTATAATTCTTCTCTTATGTCTACAACATCATCTTTCATTTTAAATTTGCCTTTTCTTATTTAGTATGTGCATTTAAGTCATCATATTGATCATAAATTACAACTTATTCTTAATGTACACAATTTTAATTCTCATTAATATGATCCTTGTATGATATGTCTTAAAGTTAAGAAACAATAATTTTCATTTCCTATACATCTTAATCAAATTGCTTTTGCTTTTTATCTTATACATCTTAATATATGAGGTTGTTATTTTATTATTAATCTTGAAGGCAATCATTATTTTCTCACTTTAGTTGATGATTATATTAAAACTAATTAGACGTATATGTTATAATCTAAATCTCAAGTTTCTCATGTTATTCAATAAATCTGTAATTTGATGTGAATTAATTTCATGTTGGCATTAAGATTGTTCATACTAATAATAATTTTGAATTTAATTTGCCTAATTTTTATGCCTCCAATGTATTGTTCATCAAACATCTTATTTTAGCACTCCATAATAGAATAAAGTTGTTGAATGCAAACATTTAATAAATGTTTCTCATGCATTACTTTTCCAAGCATCCCTTCTTGGAGTCCTGCCATGTATTGGTTATTTACCTTATTAATTGTACCCTTTCATTTCTTTTAATTAATAAATCTCCTTATAAGAAAATCTTTGGTTATCCTTTTTATTTTCATCTTCATTGGTTCTTTATGCATTGCTTTGGCTCTTAATGTTCACTATAAGAAATTTGATTCTTGAACTCATTAGTGTATGCTTATTAGTTATTCTTGCATTGTTAAAGGTTATTAAATGAATGATCTTGCATCTGAGTCCACATTAATCTTTCATGATGTTATTTTTCATGAATATTTACTTCCTTTTCATTCATATTCTTTGATGCCCTCTTAATCTATTTAATCATTTATATATTATGACTTTGCATTTCATAACATTTTACTTGCTTATTTACCTTTCATTATTTCTTTTCCTACCCCTTCTCCTCCTTCCTCCCCTATTATGAATAACCTTCCATTTATTAGACATTTTTCCATTGCTAACCCTTTTCCCTCTATTCATGGTAGTACTTAAGTTTCAAAGATACCTTCTTATTAACATGCTTATTATCATGAGGTTATTCCCTTGCTAGTTTTTCTAATAGTAATTCTACTTTTTATCCTATTCAAACTATCTTACTAATTATCACCTTTATCCTACTCTTTACATTTTTGTTATTAATATTTCTTTTGATTATGAACCCACTGCATATCATTAAGCGTCTAAATTTGATCATTGGAATATTGCCATGAAAGAAGAACTTGATGCCTTAGAAAAGAACCATAGTTAGTAAATTATCCTCTTTCTTATAGTTGTCATGCCATTAGGTTTAAATTCAAGGAAGGGTTTGATTTTATAAACCCCTCTTCCTCTTAATAATTACTTCTTGAATAGATATTTACTTAACAACATTTATATGGATGTCCCTAAAGGTTGTGCCTTCCAAGGGGAGTCTATTATTTCTCCCTTTTTAAGTTGAGTTGTATGTAAACTCACTAAATCTCTTTATGGTCTTAAATAGGCTTCTCATCAATGGAATGTTAAATCAATTACTTGTTTACTATCTTATGGTTTTCTTCAATCCAAGTTAGATTATTTTTTTCACTAAATGTACTTCTGATGGTTTCTAATTGTCTTGATTTATGTTAATGCTATTACTATTGCTAACTCTAGTTTGACTATTATTAATCAATTGAAGTTTTTGCTTAGTTCTAATTTTAAACTAAATGTTCTTAGCTTGTTGAAATATTTTATTAAGTTGAAAATTACTCGTACATAGGTTATAATTTTATTTGCCAATATAAGAATTTTTGGATCTTCTTCAATAGTATGGTATGCTTAGTGCTAGACCAAGTTTCCTTCTTATTAAGGTGAATTACCATTTTAACATATTTTTAAAGGCTTATTAGATTATCCTTCCTCTTATCAACTCGTTACTTTATGGATCAACCTGCTATCATGCATTTAATAGTGGCTTATTACGTGCTTTATTATCTTAAAGCCATGTTTGGTTAATGTTTTTTTCTTAATGTTTCATTCTATTTATTGCTCTTTATTTGTACTAATAGTGATTGGGCTACTTATAAAGAAACTCGCTCATCTATTTTGGATTTTTATGTACTATTATGACTTCATAATAATCTAAATGATCTAAAATCATTAAACATTAATGGGCTTTGCTTGATTTTGGCCTTAAACTTAATTTTTCAAATTAAAATACCATTTTAATTTGATTTAAATGTAAATTGATATGATTGGAATTGAGTTTGAATGTTTAATCAATCTATAAATGATGTATGATGATTTTGGAGACTTTCAATTCACTTTTCATGATCAATTAATTATTTTTTACCTAAAAATAAATTTTTAAAGTTATTTTCCAATTAGATGCAATTTAATTGAAGTTTAATATAAATTGAAGTGATTAGAATTAGATTGGATGTTACTACAATTCTCAAATGATGCAAGATGATTTTAAGATCTTCCATGTTTGTTTTTTATGATCAATTTCATCAATTTTTGCCTAAAAAATGATTTTTCAATTAATTATACTATTTAATATTAATTATATTGATTTTCATGCAATTATGGATGATTAAAAATATTTTGAAAGGTAAATTGAGTCCAAATGACATTTAAAATGATTTTGAAAGTTCCATAATTATTTTTATGATATTTATATGATTTGAATCATGTATTTTGTATAAAATATGAATTCAATTTTGTAATGTGTATTGCACATTATGTGATGTGCAACAAACATCATTATTGTTCACATGATGTGTGATGAACATCATAGAACATGCGGCGCATATTCCTTTTTACAAAATCCAAAACAATGCATTTTTGCCCTAAAATGCATTTTAAAGTCCTTTTTAAGTTTCTTTGAACTATGTAATATTAATTGAAGTTTATATATAGCTTGAATGAATCAAAATGTATCCTAAAATCACTATTATTGTCTAAGAATTTTAATTACATTTTTATTACTCATGTATTTTGGATCGTGCATTTTTGACTCATGCTGCCTAAAACCCCTTTTTCCCTTTGCTTGTTGGAGTAGAAGAGACATTATTAAACATCCATTTTATGTATTATTCAAGCCCCTTTGTAATAGAATAGGCCCTTTATTCTATTTTACTTTCCTCTATTTGTATTTTACTTCACCCTATTTCTTCTATCTATTTTTATGAATCATTCGCTTTATGGTTATCATGCTTTACTTACTGCTATCATGTTATATGTTGTATAATTGTATTCATGTCTATGAATGTAAAATGTCTACTTTGGATAATCAATCAATTAATAAGGTAAAATTACAATACGAAACTCTAAATGAATATATTTTCATCACCTAAACTCAATCTCTAAAGGGTTAACTAACACTTATATTATGGGTTGATTGAATTTTTTCTTGAAACCATCCAGATGACTCCAAATTATGACCTCTAGCAAGTCTATATTATTCATCGAGAGAGTCCCTCGGGAAGCCTGCTCTTTGGGCTAAGTGAACCTTGGTGCCATTTATCGCATGCTCACTTTGGATCATGACGAAAGCCATACCCAGAGGAGAGTTAATATTTTCATTGCATATCTTTGTTATTTCTTGTTTTATATTAGAATGTTATTTTCTTTATTAGAAGGTGGATACTTTTGCTATTTAAGGTGAAAATTAAAAAAAACTACAATTTTATAATGAAAAATAAAATTTTTTTCAATTTATGGTAAAAAAGAAGAATATTCAAATTTATGATAAAGGGTTGGATTACTAGTATAACAGACGATTAGAATGTCGTGTGGGATTCCTATACGTATGGGGATTCCTCTCTTCAATCTTCAAAATACAAATACTAAAAAAAGGAAAAATGGAGAAGAGGAAGAATGAGGCATCTGCTCGTTGCTGACGGAAGAGCTAGAAAAGGGAGTAGACTGAATCTGCATGCCTCTAGATAATTGCCTCGTTCACTGGATTTTAACTTGGCGCCAATATAAGTGGTGTCCCTGCCACATGGCTCCACCCTTCCATTGCCTGAACCTCCATGTTAGCCTTGATCGTCAATATGACTAGTAGCCCATTTTCTTCCGCCACAAATTGAGAAAATGTTTGCTTTTCATCGTAAACCTGTAATTTTTGATTAAATTTTCAACCTAAATGGGGAAATTGCCCAATAGAAGATTGTGTAGATAGTTTATTTCTTGTTCTTTCTTATTTAGGAGCTGCAACGTTTGTAATTTACGATATTATATTCCTTTATATTGGTATTCTTTTGTGTCTAATGTATTATAAACACTCGTATGCGACGAAGAGTGTATCAATCGCATTCATTGTTTTTTTTTTTTTTGTGATTAAATGATAAGAATTCAACATTTATAAAACTTGAAGTGTCTTTTGGAAGAGAACTCGTCTTATTTAGACATACAATGTTCGAAATACAAGGAACCATACTTGAAGTTCCCGTCTCCCTTGTATGTTCCATACAACAACAGAAATTGGAAGTTTTAAGCATTTTTTAGCCATTAAATATCTTTCTTTTTTCCAAATTGCATGTCAATTAAAGATGATATACGTGTATATAACACACATTACTGAAGCCGAAAAGGCAATTCCATTGATTCTGATTGGAACCCAAGAGGCTAGCTTAACTCAGTCCCAAAGCTAAGATACTATTTCAAAAGAAGCATCAAGGTCGGTAGCTTAGAGAGAATGCACAGATACAGGGTGATTTGCAAGGCATGTTATCAACCCTTTCACTTCAAGCACACATTCCTATACAAAAATACATATATCTATATATATATCACTCGACTCGTTAAAAATTTATCCAGCCCATTAATCTCTGTCCCGATAAACCTTTGCTTAATTATGAGTACCAAAAGCATTTCTCTCACTCTGCTTGTTGTCATTATAGCAGCGTCTGCATCCACAGCTATCATCAATCCAAACCCTTTAGTATTTCTGAAACATTTTGTCGTTGAAATCGGCTATTCCATTGTCTCATCGCCTCTTATTTCATTGGTATTATTCTCACGCAAATTTGAACGTCACCATCACCATAATATACACCCGAACAAGGGCAAGCTGGTGAATGTCTGTGATGATTTTCCGCCTGATATTCCTCCCCCAGACACCAACACAACCTCTACTCTTTGCGTGGATCCCAACGGATGCTGCAACTTCACCACAGTACAATCTGCTGTTGATGCTGTAGCAAATTTTAGCCAGAAAAGAACCATAATTTGGATCAACTCTGGCATTTACTAGTAAGTCTCTATTCTTCTTTCATAGAAGACAATGAGCGCAGTATACCAGCATATCAGAAAATTAAAAAAAAAAAATCCTTCTATCCCATGATTTGATTTTTATAATGTCTTAGATTTTCCATTTTTCTTTCATTTACTGTTGGCAAATATCTAAAACTTGTATGACAATCCTGATTCTAACGTATATCATTGTTTTAGCGAGAAAGTTATCGTTCTAAGAACCAAAGAAAACGTTACCTTTCAAGGACAAGGCTACACATCCACTGCTATTGTATGGAATGACACTGCAAAATCTTCAAATGGGACATTTTACAGTGGCAGTGTACAAGTTTTCTCCAACAATTTTATTGCCAAGAACATCAGCTTCATGGTGAGGTGACATAAATACGTGAGCATATTGCATAGAGTTCGAACATGTCATCATGTAATCTAACCTATAACTTCATTTTAATGCATGCATGCATGCACGTATACTGGCAAATGTAGAATGAAGCGCCAATTCCAGGGCCCGGGGATAAAAGAGCGCAAGCAGTGGCAATGAGAATATCAGGAGACCAAGCAGCCTTCTGGGGCTGTGGATTCTTTGGAGCACAAGACACACTTCATGATGATAGAGGTCGCCATTACTTTAAGGACTGTTATATCCAAGGTTCCATTGATTTCATCTTTGGAGATGCAAGGTCCCTTTATGAGGTATATCTCAAACCTTTATGATGTATTTTTCTTTCATTTTTCGAACAATCTTGGTGAAAATTACTCTTTTTTTTTACACCATATCTATTTGTCTTAAACAAGCTAACAAAGCTTAATCCATGTCTCCCTACATGTAATGAGTCATTAAATATAATACAAATTTATTGAAGAAAATAATTTATTGAATTTTCTTTTAAAAAAAGTTAAATTAAATTATGCCACATTTATTAATATAATTCATATAACAAAACTTAGATTAGTATTTTTCATATGAATGGAATTAGCTTAATGAAACTTGTATATGACATAGGATTCAAACTTAGGCTTAAAATCCAGCAAATTTTTAAAAATTATATCAAATTTGAAATATTTTTATTTTAATATCATAAACTTATCATTTATTTTATTTGATAATAAAATAATTGAAATATGATCATTTTAAATGCATGAGCTTTAAGTTTATTTTAAAAGGATAATGAATTTTAATTAAAATTTGAAGTGGATTTGATTGTGAAGTATATTGAAACATATATACATCAACGGGTGTGATTAATATCTGAAGATAATATATAGAAATGGAAGAACCCAAAAAAGAATAATATAAAATTAAAATGGATAAAGTTGATGGTTGCTTGTATTTTAAAAGCAAGATTACGATTCGTAATATTCACTTTCAAAGGTAAGAAGTCAAGAAAAGCAATGGCAGCCAGTCATTTGCAGCCGTAGACTGTATAAAATAAGTCTGACGATCTTAAAAATTAAAGCAATGACTACTATTCTTATATAAGCATTGCCTTCATCATTCTTATTGATGATTTTTTGAATAAAAAATTTAAATTTATTTAAACTGAAGTATGATTAATCCAAAACCAACGTACATAAATCCCTTTTAAGGAGAAGTGAAGAAGGATTGGTATTTGCAGAGTTGCCAGCTGATTTCCATGGCAAATCCAGTAGCTCCGGGACAGAGACTAATAAATGGAGCAGTAACAGCTCATGGTAGGACTTCCAATGATGAAAACACTGGCTTCGCATTTGTCAACTGCTCCTTGGGTGGAACTGGACGAATTTGGCTTGGCCGAGCTTGGAGGCCCTTTTCTCGTGTCATTTTCGCCTTCACTTTTATGACAGATATCATTGCACCTGAGGGTTGGAATGACTTCAATGATCCCACAAGAGACCAGTATGGATTTTCCTCAACTTCATTTTGTGCTTTCTTTTGCTTATATATATATATATATATATATATATATATATTGTTTGGTTGCTTGGTTTTGACTGTAATTGATATGCAGGAGTATTTTCTATGGAGAATACAACTGCACAGGCCCAGGAGCCAATATGGCAATGAGAGCGCCTTATGTTCAAAGACTGAATGATTCTCTGGCTTCAACCTTCCTTGACGTGTCTTTTGTTGAGGGTGATCAATGGTTACAGCCTTTCGATGTCTAACCTTTTGCTTACTGACACATTCATTATAACTGTACATCTTGTACATTATATTTCTAAAACATCCTGTTACAATTGTGGGTGTTATCTGATGGAGAAATTTTATAAAGAGCACTTCTCTCATATGTTTATATGATTGATAACGTTATATACGAAATTATATTATTTATTTGATGTTTCATATTTGATTGATAACAGAAAAAGTTACTTGCATATAAAAATTTTCCAATCAATCACCCTTATATCATATTAATACATGAATTGATAAATTTAAAACATTTAAAACAATTTTAGCAGACTATTTTCAAAACTAGTAAATTATTTTTGAAATCAACAAATTAAAATAAATTTTGGTAAACTGTTTTGTCAAAAACTAAATCAATTAAAAAATAAATCAAAATTACAAAGTTAAATTAATTGATTTTTGAAAGCTCCTATGTAGAAAATTATAGATTGATTAACTTAAAATCATTTTTATATTAACGTAAAACCATTTTTATAAAAAGTCTTTTTAAAATAAAACAATTGAAAATAGCAAGCTAATTATATAAGGAGAAAAAGAAAGTAGTAGACACACAAAATATAATAGTTTGACCTAAATGCATACATTCACTTTCTTAAAACCAATGTTTTGAGACTCCATTAAAATAACAAGTTTTCAAAGCTAACTTAGGAAATTTACAACAAAAGTTTTCAATAGATTAACTTACAACATTTTAAAATTATCAACAGACTAACTTGCAGTTTTTCAAGTTTTAGCAAGCTAACTTGACAAGTTCTATAAATTTTTAGTAGGTTAACTTAAAAACATCAAGTTTTTATAAACTCACTTATGATCCTTTCAAGTTTTCATAAATAGGCTCACTTGTAATCTCTTCAAGTTTTCATAAATAAACTAACTTGATAACCTCTTATAACAACCAAAATGGTTTAACTATTAAACTCATCAACCTTTACAAAATCCTATTGAAAAACGCTTTTAAATGTATATCAATTTAATCATTTTCATTTTCTTATTCTTTGTATTTTGTAAGTTTAAACTCATGTATTTATACTTGAAAATATAATATTTATATTCCATAAATACATAGAGTATAAATATATAGGTTAATCAAAATTAATTTGAAAATAGATTCATGTTACGTTAAATCAACAAGTTGAAAATATAATAATAATTTCAGCTTACTAATTTAACGTAACAGATAGATTTATTATCAAAACTAATTTTTGAAAACTTAATATTTTTAGAATATTCAAAAATCATTTTATCAAATGAGAAACTTTTATATTTTGAAAGATATTATATTTGAGTTTCATAAAGTAAATATCATCAAAATTTTCTTAACAAAAATTCTAAGGTAAACCTTACTAAAATGATCTCTCAAAACTCCTTTAAATCCTCCATGAAAAGCATTAGACAACTTCCAAAAAAAATGATCTTGATTTGATTAGATTTCAAATGGCAATATAACATATTTCCTTCCACGTAGATAGTTTAATATATTTGATTTTGAAAAATCAATTATATTAAATCTGACATAAAAATATTTTGAAAACAAATAAAGTTAGAAAATATGTTTAAGAGATAAGATAATTATCTTTCTAAAGTTTGAAATAATCACAAAATAAGCTTTAGATAATTACCAAAAATAATGTATCAAATTATCTAATTAAGATCTTCAAAATATTTACCAAATAAATTAATTATCCATATTAAAATAATCAATAAAATATTAATATGATTTAAGTATCTAATTATGTAAGAGCACTAACAAGTATCAAATTATCTAATTACGTAAGAGACAAATATACAAAAGATAGAAAATATTATATCCAAATAAAATATTTACCAAATATAATAATTATCTATTTAAAAAGCAATTAATCATGTGAATACAAAATTAACGTGATTATCAATAAATCAAAAGATAAAAAATATTCTCTTCAAAATCATAAACATTAATGAAATCTGATTTAATAAAAATCACTTAAATTAATTAATAATAGATCTCAGGTAAAACTATTTCATATCATTAATTAATTGACTCATTAAACTTCTTATGGACACTTAACTTGCTTAATTAATTGATCATTTAAGTCCTTAAACATTACATGACCACATGCTTCAATTATACTCCACTTAACATTTGAAAATACTTCTTTAGTCTATAATCATTAAACATGTCGAATGCCATATTTCAAGACATCAAAATTCTTCAAGTTTACTTTAAATTTTAAGTTACAGAATTAAACCATTATTAAACAGAAAACATTTTCCATAACTTTCAATCATTTAAACTTAATGTTAAGATTAATAGTATATCATTAACTAATCATCTTGTAGCTTAAGTTTTTATGATTTTCTTAAGTAATTACCTTATGATCTTACCAATTTCCTTTAAACATGTAATAAATCTTACCATCCTCAATCATTCTTCCTCAAAAGCATTTGGCCATGTATGAAAAATCATAACACACACACACACAATATGCAAACACTATATTTCATCACTTTTATATCAATAACTTATTAAAACTTCAAATCAAGGACTCAAATGATAGATCTATCATGAAAACCATTCGGCCATCATATGTTTTTCACTGTAAAGTCATGAATCTATTAGATCTATCGCCAAAACATATTCTGCCATATTCACCTTTAAGCAAATAAATAAAAATCAAATTAAACTTGCTCTCCTTTAAGATGTAGTCACTGATCTACCAAGATCTTCACCCTTTGACTTGATTGACCTTCTTTCCTTTGCTTATCACCCAAATCTCATATGCATACACCTAAAAAGTTAGATCGGACAAGGAAAATAGGAACTAGAAGCTTTGTATATTGTTGTTTTTATAAGGAACTTGTAGATCTAGTTTTTCCAGCCTTCAAACTTGAAGAAGATGAAGAAAGTGCTTTGGCCTCTTACTAAATAAAATGGAAAAGGATATGTTTTGACCAAACATTAAGCTATATGTATAGATCTAGTATTTTAATTAAAGTTTGTAGTGAAAAGAAGAAGATATGTTGATTTTGGTTTCTAAAGGAGAAAGATGAAGATGAAGTTTGAAGAAGATGAAGAAAGAAGAAAATTGGAAGAAGGAAATGAGAGGTTTCGATCAAGCCAATAAAAGAGAAATAAGAATAAGTGTTATGTCAAATGAAGGAAGGAAATTTGAATGAAGGAGTGGTGTATGACTTAGGGCAGTTCCACACAACTTCCGTGCACCCTCACACACTCAATCACACCCCTCAATTCATACAAATATGTATAATTATACATGTTTAATCCAATTACCTTCTATAAATCCCTTAAAATACATATAATGATACCTCAATTAACCTTCCATATGTATTTAATATCATTTCCTTATACTCCATTAACTTATTTATTCATATAATAATACACTCCATCTTTTTCCACTAACTCATTTACTAATATAATATTTTCTCTTTCCTTCCACTGTCACATATTCCTATACCACTATCACATATACCTATCCCACTATCACATTTACCCATATATCTAATATTTTATATCCTCCACTAACACATTATCTATATATATCTAATATTTTATATTCTCCACTAACACATTTATTCATATCAATAAAATATAATATTTTTATATTCCACTCGCATTATATATATATATATATATATATATATATATATATATATATATATATATATATATATATATATATATATATATATATATATATAT
>CANYBF010446228.1:0-18729 GCA_948192965.1 Dalechampia spathulata
ATTCCATAAGACATACACAATCAAATAAGCAACGTCCCTTACAATCATCAATCGCATACATACACAGATAGATACGTGTACATCCTATCAGTCATACACACTAGTATAAAACTACTAGGGTCTCGAATGTGGATGTGACACAACCAAGAAGACATGCTCCTCAATAAGGTGACAACAATGCCATAAAATAGATATGCACACATCCCAATGCATAAAAACATAGATACACATATCTCAATACACAAGAATCCATATCTCATCATATACCTCAATCCTACCATTCATCTAACACATTCATACTAGAATCCTAGGGTCTCTAATGTGGATGTGACAACTCTCTCCCCTTAAAAAGAAATTTCATCGCCGAAATTCCTCCTAACTTACAAGAAAATAGGTGGGGATACTACTCCCTCATCACGGATTCCCATTCCCAAGTCACATCTTATTCCGTAGCTATTTCGTCTCTCAGGCCAATATCTGTATTGGCTCTTCGTTATATGATAAATCAGGCTGTACTTCTATTGATTCAATCAAAATAACATGAGAAGGATCCGATATGTAACATCGTAATATTGATACATGAAATACATTGTGTATATGATCCAGTTTTGGTGGTAGAGCTAATCGGTAAGCTAATGGTCCAATCCGTACTAGAACTTCATACGGGCAAATAAATCTAGGGCTCAACTTACCCTTCTGCCCAAATTGCATAATCTTTTTCCATGGAGACACCTTGAGAAACACTTTCTCACCAACACCAATTAGTTGTACCTGTTCTTTATTAGTTGTACCCTCAAACATCATTCTGCTCTTTATTAGTTGTACCTGTTCTTCTACTTATTGGACTAATTCAGGACCAATCAACCTTCGTTCACCTACCTTACCCCAGTGTAATGGTGTCCGATAGCGTCGACCATATAGTACTTCATACGGTACCATCTGTATACTGGTCTAATAACTGTTGTTGTAGGCAAACTCAACTATGGGTATATATCAATCCCAACTACCTTCCCATTCCATCACACACGCTTGTAACATATCCTCTAAAATCTGTATCACTCTCTCTGACTGCCCGTCGGTCTAGGGGTGGAAAGTAATACTAAACTGGACTCTAGCACCCAAAGCTCGCAGAAATACGCCCAAAAAATATGACGTAAATCATGGATCTCTGTTTGATACAATAGAGGATGGAACCCCATGCAATCGTATAATCTCATCTATATACAAGTTTGCCAACCTCTCTAAACTGTAGTCTATATGTACAGGTAACAAATGAGCTATCTTCGTCAATCTATCCAATATTACCCATACTGCATTGTGCTTGGTTTGCATCATTGGTAACCCTATAACAAAATCCATAGTAATACGGTCCCATTTCCATTCTGGAAGTGGTAACAGACTAAGTAATTCCGCTGGTACCTAATGTTCTGCTTTAATGCGTTGGCAGACTAAACATTTAGCCACATAATCCTCTATTTCTGTCTTCATACCTATCCACTAGTAGTATTATTTCAGATCCCTATACATTTTTGTACTCCCTGGATGATAGGCATACATATAATTATGGGCTTCCTCTAGTATTTGCTTCTTCAGCTCTTAATTTGTAGGAATATACAGTCGAGTTCCATATCATAAATTACCATCATTATCCATCATAAAAAGTGCAATTTTACCTGCCTAAACTTTCTATAACTACTTCTAATATGCCCCATCATCTACGGCACTTCTCTGAATCTACTTTGACAACACAGGCTTGACTTGCAGTAATAACTGTGCTATAAGACATTCAGGTTGCAGTGTCAATGTAGTGCATAATCGTTGCATTTCTGATACCAGTATCAAAGGCAACTATCTCAGTCCAACAAATAACTTGTGGCTCAATGTGTCTGCTACCAAATTAGCCTTACTCGGGTGATAGTTGATCACATAATCATAATCCTTAATCAATTCCAGCCAGCGTTGTTGCCTCAAGTTTAACTCCCTCTGTGTACCCAGATAATTCAGGCTCTTATGATCAGTATACATGTAGCATAACTCTCCATACAAGTAATATTGCCAAATCTTCAATGCAAACACGATGGCTACCAACTCTAAATCATGTATCGGGTGGTTTTTCTTATATGGTTTCAATTGGCATGAGGCATATGTAATTACCTTCCGATCCTGCATCAGAACACATCCTAAACCATTAAGTGAAGCATCACTATAAATAGTAAAGGCTTTCCTTGACATAGGTAGAGTCAAAACTAGAGCTTGAGTCAAACAATCTTTTAATCAGTTAAAACTCTGTTAGCATTCCTCTGACCAACTAAAAGAAATATCTTTCCTGAGCAGTGTCGTCAATGGTAAGGCAAGCATCAAAAAACCTTTAACAAACCATCGATAATAACTGGCTAATCCCAGGAAACTTCGAATCTCACTAACATTCCACAGAATAGGTCAATTCAAGAAGGCTTCTACCTTGCTCAGGTCAATATGAATCCTCTCAGCTGAAATGACATGCCCCAGAAATGCTACCTGTCCTAACCAGAAGGTGCACTTAGAGAGCTTACCATATAACTGCTTCTCCTGCAATCGTTGCAAAACCAACCTCAGGTGCTTATCATGATCCTCATGTGTCTTCAAATATACCAAGATATAATCGATAAATACCACAACAAACTGATCCAAATATTCAGCAAATACTGTATTCATTAGGGCTATAAATGCTGCAGGTGCGTTCATCAATCCAAATGGCATTACGAGGAATTCGTAGTGTCCATAACGAGTGCGGAATACTGTTTTTGCTATGCCGCCCTCTTTAACTCAAAGCTGATGATACCCTAATCATAAATCAATCTTAGAAAAGATTGCAACATCCTTTAGTTTGTCAAAGAAGTTGTCAATACATGGTAAAGGATATCTATTCTTTACGGTTATCTTATTAAGTTGCCTATAATCAACGCACATCCGCATCGTACCATCTTTCTTCTTGACGAATAACACTGGTGCACCCTAGGGGGAAATACTCAGTCTAATGAAACCCTTCTCGAGTAATTCTTGTCATTGTACCTTGAGTTCCCTCAACTCTAATGGTGCCATTTGATAAGGAGTGATAGAGATCGGCTTGGTACCTTGTAGCACTTCAATCTCAAATTTGACTTCTCATTCAGGTGGTAACGCTGGCAATTCTTCAGGAAAAACATCGGGAAAATCACAAACGGTTGGAATATCTAATAACTATACCTCCCTTTGTCTCACATTGATTACATGTGCTAAAATTGCCTCACAACCTTGTAACATCAATCTCCGCACTATCACTACCGCAATCAATCTCACTGTTACCGATGGCACATTTCCCCGTATCATTATCATACCCTAATCTGGATGCTGAAGGGTCACTATCTTCTGATGGTAATCCATCATTGCCCTGTACTTGGCTAACTATTCTATATCCAATATAAGATCATATTCCCGAAATGATATCTCTACTAAGTCTGATAGGAAACACATGCCATGTATACTTAAAGGACACTGCCTTGATACGCTATCCACTATCACATCCCTACCTAACAGACTTAAGACAACTATCTCATAACTTAATCCTTCACAATGTATATCAAGTAATTGGGTGAATCCCATGTTAATGTACGAATGTGAGGAACTTGGATCAAATAAAATAAAGGCCTCATGATTAGAGATAAAGACATTAGCATTCACTACATCAGAGGCATGCTACTTATCCTGTTGTACTAAATTGTACACTCTCGTCAGGATACCAACTGCTTGGTTCACTGATTCTTAGCTAGTCCTATGGCTTCCTCCATCACGGCCTCCTCTACCTCATCCTCTACCTCTCTCTACACCCTGGGGACTTCTCGAACCAAATCACATACTTGGGTTTTGCTGATAAGAGCCACCCTCTAAAATAGTATGGACCGGTACATCATTATGTATAGGACACTCCCTAGCATAATGTCTTGCCTGTCTATAATGATAACATAAATTTGCTCCAATCCAATAAGTCCCATTATGCATATGACCATATGTATGGCATACCATCAATCATGAACCTGTGTTACCACTAGAAAATGGGGGTCTCCCACTCGATGCTCGTCGAGGTGGTATGGGTCGAACTCTTATCGATCGTGGAGGAAATGAACCCATGAACTTCCCTCTCTTCAAAAATCCTGATGAAGAACTTGGCTCTCAGAATGGTCTTCTTATCGGTTCTTGTCTCGCTTGCTCCTCCTGTATCATGCATTCCTGATTCAGTACATTAGCCATCAAAGCTGAAAAGTTTTCATAGTTAAAATTATGTATCAATGGTCAAATCTGGAGATTCAACCCCTGTTCGAACCTCTTACATCTCTCCCGTGCAAACGTCAAAATGTTGGTGGTATAATAAGCTAACCATGTGAATTCCCTCTTGTACTTTGCCACTGACATATTCCCTTTCCTCAAATTAAGAAATTCATGCAGCTTTTGATCTGTATAGGCTGTAGGTACATATTTCTGGTGGAATTCCCTCAGAAAATCATCCTAAGTAAGTATTGGAGGCTCTGCCATACTCTGTGGAATTGTCTTCCATCACTTATATGCATCTTCCTATAGAAGAGAAATGGTATATTCAAACTTCACTGTTTCGAGACACGTCAATTGCCGTAGAACCCTCTATGTTTTCTCCAACCACATCTCTGCCACATACGGATCAATGGTCCTAATAAAGTCTATTGCACCATAAGATCTTAACTTCTTAAAATCTAACTTGTATTTTTCTCTAGGTTCCTGTGGAGGTGGAGGTGGAGCTGGAGTAACAGGTAAGGTCTGACCCTATGCTCATATATATTGAAGAAACGGAGCAAACTATGCTACCATTGGGTCAACTGCTGAGGCATCAACCCTCTCTGCTTGAGGTGCCCTCTCGCTGGGTCCCCCCTGTTCCTCCTGACGTGGTTGCCTCTCACCAACATTCCCAGTCTCAGATGTATTTTCTTGGGGATTTAAATTACCCCCTCCTTCTTCATCCACAATGATGGCTCTGTCAATCATAGCACTCAATTTGTAATATAAAACACAGACAAAAACCTTAATAGTCAGCAGTGGTAAGGACTAGCAAACTCCGCTTGTGTAGCTTACAAAACATAGGCAGTAATCCTAACTGACAGACATGAAACTCATCGAGCTAAACCATAACTCTGATACCAGTAAAACATGTCATGCCCAGCCTGTACCTGGAGTGACATGCTCCCGTAGCATATACAGCAACCTCCAAGAGAAAACCATTGCCTATACTACAAGGGATACATTCTAAAGACATCGTATGGGGACACGTCCCTGTATATGGTGTGGACAATAAACCAATAACCCTGGACACCCAATCATACATTCATAATACCATGCAATAAAACCAAGAACTATCTGTCATATAATAATAATAACTGTGTATGGTAACATCGATACCCAGTCTATACATCATATACACCATAATACGTGACAACTACTGCCTTTACGACTACAAAGCTACAAGCAAAAGAAGCCTGAGTATGCATCAAGGTCTGGTACCACTTCGAGATTCATTTATCTCTACTGAACACCTCTACTCTTTCTCTGGTCGCTCACCCGAAGGCTCCAAACCTATATCCATCAAATGACAAACACTTAGATAAACTCAATGGTGCTAGAAAACATATATAAACAAACATACAAAGCCATAAAGCCAGTTCAACAATCGCATAGGAATCACATAACCTCATATGGGCTATAAATAGCATAGCAACATCATTAGAGCATACGTTTCCCAAGCATGCAATATGAATGCAACTATGCATGCATGCTTCCTCGTTCTCATTTTCCATTTACTCTTATTTTTTGATATTTATGCACAATCCTTTCGTACATACTGGTCCCGATAGGTACCGGTACTCATCTCCTGAAGAGGTCACATATTTGTACGGTGCCTTGCACCTCTTTTTTTTCCTACGGTAGGTCTCAAGACTCATCTCCTTTTTGGGAGGTTATCCATCTAAATGATTCCTAAAAGGAATCCCATAATCATTATTTGACCCAGTATGCCCAGAGCTGAGCTTTGCCCTCATTACTTGCTTCCCTTTTTTCTCTTTTCCATTCTTCCTTCATCACCATGCATGTCATAAATACTACACATGCAATTATGCTTCATCCATAATAGAATACACATTCATGCTCTTATAAAGCAAGAAAAAGCATCAAGTTAAAGCATATCAAACACAATCATCCACAGATCATACCAAAATAATAAAATATCAACAAGAAGCCTCATACTTAGCCTTTACTTAAGTTTCAAGGCATAGAAATGAGCCAAATATACCAGACGCATAAAATCAGCACAAACCTAGAATCAAAACACTTATAAAGGAGGCTTGTAATCTTGCCTCTATTGATCACCAAGCTTAACTTCTTATCCTCACTCTTCAAAAGCCACTAAGCACTCTTTCCCTATTGCTAATAATGGTTTAAGGAGGTTTAGAAGGGTTTAGAACTGATAAGAAATGAAAGAACCCTTAAGACTTATCCTTTGACTTGTCAAACTTAAGTCGCGTACGGCCGTACGGATCACAGTACGCCCGTACTGAACTAAAACTCCTGATATGCATAATTTCCTGTAAGGGATGGTACGCTTATACGTCTGCATTCTACCTGACAAACCTAAATTTCTACAAGGTTACGTATGGTTGGACCACCATTTGGTATGCCCGTATGATCATTCCCATGTTTGGTACGCCCGTACATAGTCCCGTATGCCCGTACCACTACTTAAAATTAGGCTAAGACTAAATTAAAGCCTATTCCCTCACAATGCCTGTACCAAAACCAATGCCACACCTAACAACACTTCCAATTCACCCCTATGCAAGCATAATGGTTGTCCTTCATCCAACCAAGAAGACATGCTCCTCAATAAGATGACAACAACGCCATAAAATAGATATACATACATCCTAGTGCACAAAAACATAGATACACATATCTCAATACACAAGAATCCACATCTCATCATATACCTCAATCCTACCATTCATCTAACACATTCACACACATTCATACAAAACTCTTAGGGTCTCTAATGTAGATGTAACATAGAATATAAAATTTATGAGGAAACCAAGAAATATTAAGGAGCTTATGAGCATCGGTTTCGGCCGGAGCCTAGAGCAAGGCTTGCAATGATCACGGATTGAGGATCGTACTTGGAGTAAAAGTACAGTCTTATCGAGGGATTCCCCTAGGGAATGATACGGACTCGAAAGAGTTACAAGGGAGTCATCACCGGATTGTTCCAGATTGGTCCAATCAACCTATAGCATGAGTGCTAGTTAAACCCTTCAAAGATTGGGTTTGGGTGGTGGAGATCTATTTCTATAAGTTTCCAAAATACATTTTACCATTATAGTTGGAATTAATTATCCTAAGCAGGCAAGCATACGAGTGTATATGTAAGCACATAGCGCGACATATGATTTGGCATTGCACAGTTGCACGTACAATGGCATATAATGTTATATGACATTTCGATGACATGGCATATGCATGACATGTGAAGTAGCGATCAAATAACATGGCATATGCATGATATGTGAATGTAGATGACATATCATATACATGATATAGTAACTTAGCATGATATATAAGCATATAATCATGATAAATAACACATATAGCGTAATACGTTAGCATTTTTGGATCATATTGGCATTAAAGAATGTATGGTGTATGCATGGAATATGAATTGAGTGGCATGGCATATGCATGACATATGAGGGAAATGACATATCATATGCATGACATGTGAGAGAAACGACATATCATATGCATGACATATGAGATGATGTGAAACATGGCATACACATGGCATGTAGGATGGATGACATATCATATGCATGATATGTGAAATGAATGGCATATCACATGCATGGTATGTGAGATGGTGTATAACATGACATATGCATAGCATGTGAGGTGAATAACGTATCATATGCATAACATATGAGATTATGTATGACATATCATGTGCATGACGTGTGAGTGGATAACATGGCATATGCATGACATATGAAGTGGATGACATACCATATGCATGATATGACATAGCAATATGTGTGTGTAATGGCATGGTATATGCATGACATGGCATAGTGATGCGTATGTGAATTGACATTCGATATGGCATGGCATAATGGCATATGACATAATGATAGCATGTGATATGGTATGGCATGGCATATAGCATGACAAGTTTGTGCACATTGCATTGCATATTAGCATATGTTAGCGTATTTATGATGTATTAGCGTACTTATACATAGAAGCATACGAAATACAGTATGTTATGGCATGGCATATGCATGACATGGCATAGTAGTATATGATATGGCATGTGACATGATGACATATATTTTAGTAAATATAAATCATCCACGAATAAAAATACCGAAAGGTCGGTGAAAGGGATAGAGGAAATAGGGGTATACTCGGGGTATTAGGGGATAAATTATTACAAAGCCATAATAAATCTATCCTATTACAAAAATGTCCTTGCATACATATTTTGGGGTGATAAGTAACACCCCTTCCTCCTCAGGTACTATTTCTTCTCGAGTAGCATGAGCCAAAAATGTACAAGTGTTTATTATGCAAAATAAACAAATAAATTCAAAAGTAGTAAATGCATTTAGGATTTATTTGACTAGTCCAATGCTATATGAAAGCATGAACCAAGAGTCAAAATCCAGCAATTATTTGGCAATAAATCTTGTAAATTAACACGAGTCAGATCATGAAAATTAATAAAATAAAAATAATTTTAAGCAAAATTATTTTTGTTTGATCATGAAAAATCAAATAGGAGTGCTAACATCACTTGGAATAATTTGGAGATAGCCCCTCAACCAATTTGAATACAATCCTTTCAAAAATCACATTTTAACGAGTTAATTGGAATTTAATCATAGAAAATCAATTTTGAGGCCAAAATTAATTAAATGTAATTATTTTATGATAGATCCAGAATACTTGAGCCACTATAAAGCATCAAATACTATTGAAAAAATCAAAACCGGTTTGAAAAAGAGCAAAAATGTGATTTTTTGGGAAATTTTCCAAGGAACGTGCATCGCATCTAGACCTATGTACACCACACATAGGCTGTGTGTGGTGCACATAGATCGACATGTGGTGCACATAACTCATGAATCTACAAGAAAATCACATTTTTTAGCACAAACATGATCAACAGACAAAAATAAGCAACTTTAATGAAGATAATACCTCAATTTGAGCACGAATTAGCATCCATTTTGCAATCCAAACAATTAATTATGCAATTAATTTGAATAATTAATTTTAAGGCTAAAATCAATTAGATATGGATAATATTTAATAGATCCAAAACCCTAAAAGCATGGACGAGCCTCTAGAGTTGCTGGAAAAATCAGATCTGAAGCGAATCGGGTGAAAAATGGCATTTTCTATGAAATTTGGAGACTATATGTGCAACACATAGGCTATGTATGGTTCACATAGATGGATGTGTGGTGCACATAGCAAAGAAAATAGTGGAAAATCAAAGGTTTTTCAGTAAAAACCCAAGATCCAACCCCAATCTAGGTAGATCTAGGGCTGAAAATGCATGTTTGCTTCATGGATTTACATCTAACATAAGAAAAATAATTTAAAAGTTAAAATGATTGTAGATCTGAGAAATATATGGTAGATCCAGAACACCAAAGGCATAGAGAGGCCTCAAATGTTGCTGGAAAGACCAGATCAGGTGAAAACTAGAGTAAAATGGAAGAAAATTGGCATTTTCGTTGAAATCTGGGGCATATATGTGTAGCATATAAGCCTATGTGTGCCACGCATGAGCTAGATGTGGTGCACATAGCCTGGAAAACATAGGAAAATAAAAGGTTTTTGAGAAAAACATGAAATTTGGCTCAGATTTAGGTAGATCAAAGCCAGAAATCAGTACTTTTAGGTACTCAAACAGCTTGAGTAAACCATAAAAACACAAGATTGAAGCCAATCCATAAGAAATCAAGCCAACATTTGAAGATTTATGCAAAATCCATAAGAAAAGTGGAAGAAAATTGAAAAATTACCTTGGAGTAGTAGGTTTCTTCAAGATATTCTTTCCAATCATGCTTAGGGAGCCTAACTAGAGCCAATTAGTCTCTAACTCCTAAGCAATTAATTAATTAAGTGTTTAATTAATTATGAAATAATTTTGGTAGAGTTTTGGCTGCCTTTAAGAGCAAATTTTGGACCCCTTATGCTGAACCCCTAGCTCTATATTTATAGAGCTAAATTAAGGTTTGGTAAAATTGTAATTTTTGGTTTAGATTTGAAAATTTTAAGGCTATGTGTGACACACATAATGCTATGTGTGCAGCATGTAGTGCTACATGCTGTGCATATAGTATTTTGACTTATCATGTAAGGCATACTGGGGTTGCATGGGACATACGCCTCGTTCCCTATAAACATCATTTTATGTGCCAAGACATTGTGCAATATGGATCACATCCTGTTTGGTTTTGAAAAGGCTCCCGACCAAATGTCTTTTTTATGCCATATGCGTAGCACATAGTGCTACATGCTACGCATATAGCATTTTACCCCTATGTGCGCCACCTTGCATGAGTGAAATGTAACGTAAGCCATATGTCAAATAAGCATCATTTGACATATTAAGACATTGTGCAATGAAAAGTTTTCCAGATTTGGTTCAGAAAGTGAGCCCCACCAAATGTCTTTTCTTTTCAAATAGTGCATGCATAGCACTATGCACCCTATGTGTATTTCACCTCGTATGGGTGAAATGTAACGCGTGTCACATGTTAAATATATATTATTTGATATTTTAAGACATTGTACTATACGGATCAAGTTAGATTTGGTCTCAAAAATGGGCCCCATTAAACATTTTCTTTTACTACATGCGTATCACATAGTGCTATATGCTACGCATATAACATTTTCACCCTATACGTATAGGCTCATATGAGCAAAATGTAATGTGAGCCATATGTCAAACAAGAGTCATTTGACATTCTAAGACATTGTGTAGTGAAAAGTACTCCAGATTTGGTCTTGAGAAGGCTCTTAACCAAACATCTTTTTTTGTCAAATAGTATGTATAGTGCTATGCACCCTATTCATGCATTTCACCACATATGGGTGAAATGTAACACGTTTCTCATGTCAAATAAGTGTCATTTGACATTCTAAGATGTTGTGAAGCACATTAGATTTGGTCCTAAAAATGGACCCCATAAAACATCTTATTTTGCTATATGCGACGCATATAGCATTTTCATGCTATGCGCTCTGCCTTGTGCAGGAAAAATGTAACATGCTCTATATGTCAATGGAGATGTACTCAACCTTCTAAGGTGTCATGTAGCTTCAGCTCTTGCGAGGTGGGCCTCGAGTGGTGGGACCCACTAATGTCCCTTCTCGGGCATATAGTGCTACATGCCCAAAGCGTAGCATTTTGCATGCTATGTGCTCTGCCTCTGATGGGTATAGTACAATATGTTCTATAGGTATAGAATACATAGAAAAGGCTAAAAAGGATAGTGGGCCCCACCAATTGTCATGTGCTCTGTACACCCAGAACACCCAGAGAAAGCCAAAGAGGCATATATGCACTATCGGGGTCGATATCAGGGACCTGTACCAAGCTGAATCGACAAGAACCCAAAATCGCAGGTGGATGAAAAGTCATGGTCAACAAAGTTGTTAAACCATGATTAAACCAAACAATCATCAGAAAATATTTACTTCAATTTCCAAACTTTAAGGTATAGAATTCAACAAAAATATCACCACCTGAATGATAGGAAGGTGAATGTAGAATGGAATGTAATTAAAGTTGGAAATTGGCAAGCTGGAAGATTGTTGCTCATTGCATGACTATATGGACATGTATTAATACATAATTATTAAGTAAAAGTAACTAAATTATAGGTTGTAATGGTTTATATTTAACCCTCCTAAATTTTATGTATATATGTTGGTGAGTGATTGAACTATTCTTTCTTGATGATATGACCATACTATGAATAAAATAATGGATTAAGTGCAAAGAATCAAATATTTAAATATATGTATTGTTGTCACACTCTCATATGCACCTTAAATTCATGCATGCATATGTATCTTATAGTCATTCTATAATGATGGACAAGCATGCATTAATTATGTTAAATGTCAAAGTATATTTGTATGCATGTATTTGATGGTAAGAGAATGCATGAAGTATAGAAAATGTTTAAAGTTGTAAGCATAAGAAAAACATATATGGCATGTTTATACTATGAGAATGTGAAAGGAGTGATTTTTTAATGATTGAGATGAGGAAATATTATGCAATGATATAGATGTGAACCAATTCAATATGATATGAAATTGATAGAGAAAGAAATGAAAATAAAGTGAAAAGATGATTATAGAAGTGAATAGGCACTAAAGATGTGAATCGGGTATGCTTTTGTTGAATACTTTAGATGAAATTCTATAATGGAATTTATATGTGATATATGATGTTTTGGCATGTTAGACATGTTATTATATAAGAAAGTATATGTTAAAATATGTAAATGAATGTTGAAATGAAGGTAGAATTAATTAGAAGTTAAGTATTAATTATGGATATAAATGTCATTTCATAAAAAGGTGAAGGGTAAACATGGAAACTAAAATTTATGGTATGTATGTGCATTCATGTAATGCATGACATGTAAGATGCTTATGTGAATATGATGCAAAAATGATGCAATATCAATTAATTAAAAGAAGAAGAATTTAAGTTTGATAAGCAAGCGTATCATAAACATATGATTGACCTTTCCTTTAAATTTTGTATTAAATAAGATAAATATGAATGAAAAGGGAAAAATGGGTTAGTTTTTGCATTCGTCTTCCTCCTCCATTTGAAATACTCATCACCTTCTTCTTCTTTTGCTTGTAGTTTAAAGAAAATCACTTCTCCAAGGTAAATTTTAATGTAGAATTAGATTTTCATGTCATTTTTTATTAGTTTTCATTGTATACATACTTATTATTTCTTAATCTTTAATGTAACTCATGTTATTGGAGCTGGAAGAATTTGGACAAGTATAGAAGTGCATGTTTATGTATAAATTTTGATAGAATCATAGGAGGAAGTGAAAAAAGAAGGTTAGTTTTGCATGATTAAAGTGTTTTGATTGAGTTTTGTATCTAGAATTGATTTATATGAAAATCCTAGGCAACCTACATGGAAATGACTCTTAAGGTGTTGTATGAGATGTGTATGTATTGCTAGAAGTGATAATTTATGGAGAAGATGATGAAAAATGAATGGAAAGTGGATAGGAAGTGAGAAATTGCATGGAAAATACTTGCTGCCCAATTTAGTGTCTCTTTGATTTTAGTTTTGATGCCTAAATCATCTAATTATGTGTAAATATGATGAATTACGATGTTATAATGAAGAAAATAAAGTTTGAAGGCAGTTAGAATGAAAGTACAAAAGTTGGGCTTAAAATGGTGTTAATGGGGGTAGCATGTGTGTGCCTTTATGTATGGCTGCCTTAAGTGGTATTTTGGTGCATGAATGTTGGCAAACATAATTTGATGATGTGAGTAACATGTAAAGGTATGTGTATGTGCATTGTAGCAAGATTTGAAGGTGATTAAATTAGTGTATATAACTTGTCAAAACTGAATGGTAAAAAGGTAGATTTAAGGGTTTACAGTAATTGCATTTTGACCACCTTAATGTTGGAGTTATGTGACGTATAATATACCATTTGAAATATCCTTGAATGTAGTTTCTAATGGTATTAATATTTCAAATTTCCAAAGTCATTTCCATGGTCTGAAAATTCATGCCATTTTTGTGCTCCAAATATGCTTATTTTGGGTGACATTTAGGTAGAATTTACAAGTATTTGTAAATTCAATGTTTGCAAGCATTAACGATTGAATTTATGAGCGTATGATATATCATTAGAAAGATATTTGAGTGTATTTTATAATGGTTTAATAATCACTCAATTTGAAGGTCATTTACTTAGTAAAAATTCTTGCAAAATAAAAACTATTCCATGAGACAGAATGTGTATAAACTTGAAATGCATGCATACTTCAGCACCAAAATAATTCATTATGCAATTTTGTTTGAAATCTTAAATGCATGATCTTATACTTATATTAAGGGACATTAAAGAGTTACATATCATAAAGTAAATGTGAGGCAATTAGGCATTCCATTATACATCAAAATAGTATGCAAAATACAAAGTAATTCAAATTGAAAATGACCAAATAAATAGTGTAACATACCAAATGAATAGTAACATGCCTTGTATGTTTGGCAACTTAATGAATGCATGTTCCAAGCTTTCAAATTTAAAGTTATTCATATCTAAACCTCATTATTAATTATTATACACATGTATATACACTTAGAGATATAAATTGACCTTAATGTCTTATGTTTGAGTCATGATTGATTATTGTTCCTTATATGTTGAATTGATCAAGATACATAACGTACATATTAGAATGCCTATATATGACTTAAATGTGTGCATGTACTTGAATATATGGAGTAGTTAAGACATGAATAAGGTTAATGGTTTATTATGTTATCAAATGGAGTTCAATGGTATTTAAGTATACTTAATGAATGCAAAAATGACTAAGATATTAAGGATGATCGAATTACATGTATGACTTATATATGCATCTACACTTGAATGCATGGGTGTGTAATGATATAAATGAGGGTAATTACTTATGAATTGTTCAAATATGATTCAATGATGATTAAATATTCATGAAGAATAGTAATTTATTCAAGATGCTTAATTGGCTAAAAATCATATAAAATTATTATTTATGATGAATATAATGCTATGATATGAAAATGTGCAAATATGACTATCATGACTAGAAATTGAAGTATGACTACTTGAAATGGATATTTATGAATTTCTAATTGTAAGAAACTTTATGCAAAATGTAAATGGCTTTAATTAAGTGAATAATGAAATTTATCACAAACTCAACGAAGCAATAATGATAGTGACTACTAATAATCTAGACAAGTTTATGCTATCTAAGATTTCCACGATTAATAATTCAATCAATAATGGAAAGGTGTACATAAGTACACTATAGTTATTTATTTATTTATCATACTTAGAATACCTTATGATGATTCTATATAGGAATGAATTATGAATGTTCTCTTATAATGATGTTTTATGCATTATTGAAAATTTATGGCATAAAGGATATTATTCTATGATGATACATATGTCATGCTTTTTAATAGTAGTTGTTGATGTGTGTTAATAAGTATTATGTTTTACTTGTGTGTGGAATGGTAATTGCCTCAAATTTCAATTTAATTTGATATTGAATTGGATTGTTTCTATTAGCATTTGATGTGTGTGTTAAGTGTGTAGATGAGAAAAGCAAATAAAGAAGAATTGAAGAAAGTGAAAGTGAAAAATGCAACTCCACGATCGTGGATCTCAACTCCTTGATCATGGCCAAAGCTTCAATGAAGAGAAGAGTGATACCAGCCAACTCCACGATTGTAGACTCCAACTCCATGATCATGACAGAAGCCTGAATAGAAGAGAAGGCTCCCATGCAAACTCCACGATCATGGACTCCAACTCCACAATTATAGCAAAAGAGGTCACCAATGCAAAGCAAGATAAAAGAAGCACTCCACAATCATGGACTTATAATTATTAAGTAGAATTAAGCAAGTTGGACAAAAAAGCTAGTGGGATCCATAGGAGAACAAAAAAAAAGACTATTAAAGAGTAGTATGGGATAATGGGAGCCAATTCAAGAGTGATGGGCAATCTAATAAAAAATTAAAAAAGGAGGGAAAAGAGGAATTGCATTCAAGGATTTAAGGAGGAACCCTGGATTGACAAGGGGATGAGCCATTCTCCTCTCAACATAGCACTCTTAATTCTATTTTCTTTCTTTTCTTTGTTCTTCTTATAAAGCCTTGAGTGGCTAAGTACTTTACAGTAAGGTTTGAAGTTTGAAGTCCCTTGCTAGGGATAACTGTTATTGCTTGTCTTTGACATTGTTATGAATGTTTAATTTTAAAGGTTGAGTTTAGAAATTGGTCTCTACTTTATGATTGTAATGAGAGTTGAGTCATGAAATGCTTGAATAGTGAGAGCTCTTTAATTCTAAAGATTAATTCCTAAATGATTTCTTATGCTCTGTAATTGTAATGAGAGTTGAATTATGGAATCCTTATTTATTCTGGGTAGGTAGGTGTGTATGAGAGATCTACATGCTCCTAGTTCCTGTATGATAGCTTGATAGTTTCCCCTAATTAGAGGACCATGAGAGTGACTAAGTGGATCTGAGGTTAGATAGAATTTAGTTGATTTTGCCTCGAGAGAGGGTAGTCAATGCCATTGGATATCTTGAGTAGCAATAAGAACACAGTTATCAATTAGCTTGGTGATGATAACTTCTTTCCCTACATATTCATCATCATATAGTATTCTTACATCAGTAATACTTCTTACATTTTGTAGTTGATATTTCCAAATACTAAACTATCTTTTGTCGTTTGAACAAATTAGAAATCCAACTAGTGGTGGCTAAACCATAAATCCTCGTGGGATTGATATCTTACTACAATAATCTGTATGCTTGCAGTAAAGAAGTAATTAAAACTACTATGGTGTGGTATAACTCCAAACATCATCAAGTTTTTGGCGTTGTTGCTGGGGATTCATGTGTTTAATGTCACTACAAGAGAGTATAATCTAATTTAAGCATTTGTTTACATTTTTTGTTTTATTTACGTTTGCAGGTGTATGAGCAGAAGGAGAACCAAGAACTCACAATCACCCTTATTAGAAATCTATGAAGATCCAACAAGATTTGAAAGAGAGAACTGAAGGGCTACTCAAGAACAAATTATGCAGGAAACTTTAGTAGAAATGGCAGAGGAACAAAGGACATTGATGGATGTAGTCAGACCTGATTTCTATGCTAACCAACAAAGCATAATGAGATTGGTTGTGGCAGCCAAGAATTTTAAGATTAAGCTAGGCCTACTGCAAATGTTGCAGTCTTCGGTATAGTTTTCGATTTACCAAATGAAGACCCTAATGCTTATATTCTAAATTTTCTAGAGATTCGTGATACTTTCAGGTATAATGGAGTGACAGAGGATGCTATAAGATTGAGGCTATTCCTATTCACATTGAGGGATAAAGTAAAGATTTGGTTGAAATCATTGACTCCAAGGTCAATTACAACTTGGGACCAATTGGTTCAAGCATTTTTGGCCACATACTTTCCTTTGGCAAAGACAGCAAAAATTATCAAGGAGATTACCAATTTCTAGCAGATGGACAGCGAATCTATTTATGAGACATGGGAAAGATTCAAAGAGCTATAAAGGAAGTTAGACCTAACTAAGGAGTGGCAAGGAGTTGGTTAGCAAAGGTAAGGAAAATGTTATTGTTGAGGATGAATGCAGAAAAGAAGAAAGAAGACAAAGTAGCTATGAAGCTAGACCTTCACAGAAGGAGGCTGGTGGAAGTCACTGTCATGATCATAGCAGCCAACTCCACGATTGTGAAGTTAGACCCAAGTAGAAGGTGAAGAGAGATCAGCCAGGGCCAGGTAAGTACATGCCCCATATTTCATTTTCGTAAAGGCTAGTGCAATCAAAAGAAAATGAAAAATTTGTTGCATTTGTGGAAAAATAAAAAAACTAAGTATCAATGTGACATTTGCCAAGATGATTCAGGATGTACCTAAATATGTGAAGTTTTTAAAGGAAATCCTGGCACACAAATGGAAAATTGATGACATACAACAAGTTTCATTGACTGGAAATTGTAGTTCTATTATTCCAAGTAAGATACCATCAAAATTACAAGATCCAGGAAGTTTTACTATACCATGCAAAGTAGGAAATTTGGTATTTAACAAGTGTTTGTGTGATTTGGACGCAAGTACCAACTTGATGCCATATGCCATTTTTCAAAAGCTAAGTTTGGGAGAAATCAAACCCACTTCAATGGTAATTCCACTTGGGGATCAATTGATAAAGAATCCATTTGGTATCATTGAAGATGTATTAGTTAAAGTGGACAAGTTCATCATTCCGGCAGATTTTGTAGTGCTGGACTACAATGAAGATGTCAATTATCCCTTGATTTTAGGGAAACCTTTCCTAAATACAGGGAGAGCCTTAGTTGATGTCCATGAAGGAAAGCTAATCTTGAGAATTGGATAAGGAAGAAAAGATAGAGTTTTATATGAGGAAAGCAATGAAAAAGCCAATGGAAGGTGAGTCATTTATGAAACTCGACATAATTGATGAATGTGTGTCTGCTGTGCTAGAAGAGGAACAGAAAGATATCACAATAAAGGAGGAAATTGAGGTAATAAATGAGGAAGGTGGTGAACCACCTAAGATAGAATTATTAGTAAGAAATTATAACCCTACGCCTCCTTCAATTGAAAAGCCACCTGTGTTGGAACTAAAAATTCTGCTTAAACATTTATGGTATTGTCGCACCCTCATTTTGGACCGGCTTGATCTGGATCGATTTAGGAATGCCTCTGGGTCAGTTTGGGTTAGCTTCAGGCCAATCCAAGTTGATTTAGGGCTTTCTAGGCCATTCTGGGCCAACTTTGGCCGTTCCAGGGTGC
>CANYBF010446306.1:0-17383 GCA_948192965.1 Dalechampia spathulata
GAACCCATACTCTGAAGAAACTAAGGTTGTTTTCAACTCTGGAAAACCTAAGTTTTATTTCCTAGTTTTCAAATTAATTCAATTGGATTAATAGAAACAAACTAGGTGGCGACTCCACATCCACACTCTGCTTTCTCAAAAAGTTAAAAACCGATAAAAGCGGTAACGGAAACGAACAAAGCTCACAATTAGCAATGAAAAATGTGATTTAGATTTATTAAATATCTATTTATGATATATATGAATTTATTATACTGTGTTAAATTTTTGTTTATTAACATATATTTGTTTATAGATATTATACCATTTTTTAATTATGGATATATTGATATAGCATTGAAAGAATTTATTATAAAATAATACACATATTCATGTATTATTAATATCATTACTACGTGATATTAATAAAAAAAATTATGATTGTTATGCATTAAATATGTCACACCCTTCACAATACAACATGCTCCCGTAGAATAATGAATAATCTCTAAATAAATGGAAAACATTGATTATCCTATAAGGGATGTAAAATTTTTTTTAAAAAAATTATCTTTGTAAAATAATAAATACTAGTAACTAAAAAGCATAAGTAATTTATTTCTCATAAACTTGATACATGTAAAATTTATACTATATATCATGTCTAAAGAAAAATTTAATAGTATCATAACTCACATCGCATACACGTATTTATTGCCTTAATACACTACTCTAGTTGCATAACATAACTATATAGAAAAACATCATACTGATCTAAGTCCTTGCCATCAAAGTGATTCTTACTGAACTGGTGTTTCTGGATCTGAGTGCTTCATGAAGATCTTCAAACCTGCATCCATCAAATGACAAACACTAAGTATAAAACTTAATGGTACTATAATCATGAAGCATAGTAATTATAAACCAATCATGTATTACATAATAGCTTTCAAAACATCAATAATCACAGTATAAGTTAATCTTAATCGTAAATCATAGTTACATCATCATATAATCAATCAAGAATAATATTCTCAAGCAGATCATGCATATAATTATCATTCGTAACATAATAGATCCATAACATTATAAACCATTCATAAGAATTCTATAATAGCTCATTTATCATGATACAACATCACTTGTATCCATTGAATCTATAACATTTTATGTGTACTTATGAGAAATACAATTTTCATAATATATATACTATATTGTTTTAACATATGCCAATATCTATCATTGTCATTGTTATAAACATTTCCATGACATAATTAAATCATGTAAGTGCTGTAAAATGTCATACATTAACTCTGTTGTGTATTCCTATCATTAGTAAATCATAATATAATAAGGAATATGAATCATTATCTCTATCTGTATATCTCTGTAATAATTAGTAAATAAATACTATTAATGAATAACATCATACTCTCAATATAATATTGTAGCTTGTGAGCATAAGCTCAAATAACTGTATTTCATATCATTTGTGATATAATCATGTCATGTTCATTAGCACGTAAACATCTATTATAACTGTATTTGAATCATTTTGCAGTAATGTAATGTAATGCAGTAATGTAATCATTTTGCAGTATTTGAATCATTAGCACGTAAGCATACCCTTTTGTTTTTTTCTATCCCGTAGGAATGTAACATTTCTCTATGGTTCAATGAAAAGAACCCATCATTGCTCTATGGTTCCATATAGAAACAATACTATATGATTCTTTCAGGGAATCCATCATTTTTATGACCCAGTATGCTTTCATAGGATATAGCTCTATAACATCTCTTTCCTTTCCTTTCCTACCTTATAACCTCTTTTATGGTATATCATGAATATGCCTTTATACTTGTATGATTCATGATATGATATGTAAGCACTATGTTTTGATTCCATGATGAAAATATGTAAACATCATAATATAATGCCATATATAACTCATTTCGTATAATTTTAAACATTAAATAAGATAAATAACACATCATAGTACAATTACTATATAACATCATACATTGACCTTGACTAGTGGGTTGTGATACTTTAGACAACCAACTATAACTTTTGTTTGCAATTCATAAACATATCATAAGTAAGTTACCACATTTGTATAATCATAAAATTTAAATAGGGTAACTAAGACATTTCAGTACTATAACGGTGTAACAATAAGATGTAGCATCATTCTTTCATCAAAAGTCATCATTCACATTCTATATCATGTGAACTTTCATAAAGAAAGTCAATAGATATTATGTCATACCTTTATATCTATGATCTTTCACCAATCGACTTTATTTATTAGTTCATCATATCGCAAGGCATCAACTATAATATTTAACAACATTAACAATATAACATTCACTATTTATAACCTTTTCCATATGAATATTCATCAATAAAAGAGAGCAACATCTCATAATATCACTGTGATCATAACATTGTATTTGTTGACCTTATTTGATAAGTCGTGATATCATAAAATATGATCTATATCCTTTGGTATTCGTTCTTAATATATCAACCATCATTCATAATCGTAAGATGTTAACATCATAAATAAAGAAGATAATCATCATATAATTCTCTATAATCATGATGCTTTAACTATCAACCTTATAAAATGGGTCATGCTATTAAACCATATCATCTATGCTCTCTAGTAATTACTTTCAATATAATATTGACCGTTCATAATTATATCATAGTAAAATAATGAATTAAAACATGTAAGTACACATTAATATCAAGGTAAACTTTTAGCTTGCCCACTAATCCATTATTAGGGAATCAGCTTGTTATAGTATAAAACTGTTTTCACGATTCCACTGTATCCATGATGAAGTAATGTTACCTTTAATCCTTTTGTAATGACTATGGCATCATCATCATCATCATTCATTCATTTAATATTAGAATTCATAACACAATTATAATGTTTAATCATATTAAAATATCATACATCCCTTTAAAAGTTCAATCACGTAACATATAAATAACATATTTGCATATTTGCATATTTGCATTTTGATTCATGATTTGCTTAGTTAAGTCTATTATGGTCATAATACACTTTTCATGTCAAATAAAAGCATTTAGGTACACCATTTAACATATATGAATTAAATGCATACATATGTACTTTTACCCTTTTCATTCAATTCTGGTGTATTACCATAATCTAATCTTCATTCATAATAAGCATGTATATACTATTTGACTTCATAATATAACATAAGCATGTCATGCATAAGAGTAGTTATTATATGTATATTATTTTCATTTAACATCATTAATGCATGACATCAGCTATTGATCCTTCTATTGTCATTTAGTATGTGTAGGCTCATCATAGGTATGCATATAAGCATTTAAATAATAATATGCATGTAAGACTCTTACATTTTTACTTTTAGTATTTAATATATTCCATGATTTTATAATGTATTTCATGGCATACAACACCTTTACTGTCACGTCTTCCCACTACGTAACATGCTCCCGTAGCATCATTACTAATTCTCTATTCAAGAAAACTAATAATCATCCTACAAGGGATCTCTAACATTTAAGATTAAGTGCGGAAATTTTTTTTATATATATAACAATCTATCATCTATAGCCAATCCATTTATCTTTCCCAAGTATTATTATATTATGATGGAATTAAAATCATCATCGTATTAAAAATATTATCATACACGCATTTTATTTTACAAATTATAATATCATCATGATAATATCGTCATAATTAATACTGTCATTTATTTTAAAATACCATCAAACTTATTTTAGTTATACCAAGTACTTATTTAAGAAGTTGCATGATTGTCTCAGAAATAGAAGTCTGAAGAAAATCACACAAATTACCAACAACTTAATTATTTATCTAGCTGTTGACATTGCTAATGGTCTTGCTCTCCGGCTTTGCTTGTTCCTACGTTCATCAAATGATAAACACTGAGTATAAAACTCAATGGTCCTAGTATATCATAAATTTCAAATATAACAATAATCGTATATTAATATATCCCATAACATCATTAAATATTTCAAACATAATATCATGATGTCATTAATTATATGCCATTAGCATTAACAATCATTTTCAGCATTATTCATGATTTTCATTTCAACTGTTCTAATATCTCATGCATATTTACTATGTCATCATAGTTATATTCAAATCAATCTTACCTTAGTACGTTATATAATCATTATCTTAATCAATCATTTAATCATTATTTAAATATCAATATCATTAAAGCATTACACATCATTATTTAATATCAGCATCATCATTATAACATAACATATTAACATCATGTTTATATCGTTATCGTCAATTTAAATATTATCATTAATATATCAATTTAATAGTAAACATGAATGTCATGGTATGTATATAAACATGAATATCATGGTACATGTATTTACTGTAAGCGTTATCAAGATGTGCTCATAGTTGAATAACTTAATACCACTTATCGCATCATCATCATTTATTCATGAACAATGCATTTTATATGAGAATGCATTTATGTTATGCATTCTCCCTTATATCTATCCTTTTTACATTGGCCATTTCATTTATATACGCATGTACCAGGTCTTTCATATTATAACATAACTTATGGTTGAACAAACTGGAACCCATTTCTCATTCATTATCTTTCTCTTTTATTTTGTTGCTTTCCATATCATTTTCCTTTTCACTTAATTCCAGTAGGAAATATATCATATTGCCCAGTATATCTCATTTAACATTTTTCTTATATTTGTTGATTTTCCTCCTTCCTTATTTCTCCATGTCATGCTATGTCATGTTCACGCTTAATGCTTTATGTATGTGACATGATTAATAAATAATTAGTAACATATCATAATTAATTGTGTAATATTATTGCATTACCATACCATCGCCCCTTTGACCATTAAATGATCCAGGACTTTAATTTAAACTAGTACAAACCTGGAATATCCTTTCCTTTGTTAATATCCTTGGATGATTCATGAGCATTATCCAATGATTTACCTAATCATAATGCAATATTCATCTTTAATTAATATATTTTATTACATCATTAATCATTCTTATAATTATATGTCATTGTACTAGTCAATCACATATCAATATTATTTACTCATTAAATCATAGCATTATATAAGAAATCATGTTACTATTCATAATTACATTAACTATTTAAATTTATTTTCTAAATTAATCATTATATCATTGAAACTGCACTTTTAAAAACCTTTTAATAACATAAAACCTTCTTTTAAATTATTTCTCAATCAATTAATCAAAACAGTAGCATCATATTTAATTATGTCTTTATCTTATCCTTATTTAATTAACATAATTGATATTATCAGTCAATAATAACTTATTCAGTATACCTCTTTTAAAATTATGTTCTATTACTAAATAAATCCAGTACTGTCTTAAGATTCTATCATTATTAACCTCTATCATAATTTATCAGAGAATCATCATATACCTATTTATATTCAAATTCTGTTATCAATTAATTACTTAATTACTTAACAATTAATATGTTACTATTGATTTACAAAACTATCATCATCTTAATATTTCTCATTTAATATTATAACTTAACCAGATTCTAATTAATAATCATATCTATATTTTACTAAAAACAGTTACTATCAAAAGTAGAATATTTAAATAATTAATATCAAACTCATTTAACTTCTCAGTTCCCCTTTTTTCTTAAATCAATCCTGTTATCTACTTTAATATATATTGAACTCTACTGTTATTAATTCACATCAGGACTATATGAAATTACAATTTTTCTGCATATATTCACCTTTAACTAACACTGTCTTAAAATCAGTTAACAATTTAAACAATATTCTTACTTAAATATCTTTCTATCATTATACTTAATCACATGTCTAATAACACTTAATATAACTATTTATTACCTATTTATTTACTACTTCCATTAGCATCATCGTATCATCTGCTATCTACCTTAACCTATTTATTAACCGTCACTTAAGTATAATCTTATATCATTTAGTCAACTTATATAGTTCACTTAATCAATTCCAGATTATATATCATCCATCATTAAACTTATTAATTAAAATATCCAGTGAAATCATACAAGTATAAACATCCTATAAATCATGTGTCTATAAACCCATAGTTTACTGTTATCCCTGTTTTAATCCTTACTTAGAATCTTATTTAAAACCATACCTTATCATTCATTTATTTACTTATTAACCTTTTTAATAACATCTAATGCATATGCTTAAATCATCATTTAAATCCTTAGTATAAGTACATCTCAAGTAACAATCATCCCTTTATACTTTTCTCTTTTTTTTTAACTTAACTTTTTATCAACAGATTAAATTCTCAATTAATCTCATCATACCACTAATTAAATAATTCATTTAACTCTTAATCATTACTTATCATACTTAATAATCTTTCTGGTTCCTATTTATAATTTATCACAAGTCCTCTTAACATACCTTAAGTCATGTTTGATTATATCCTTTAGTTTAGTCAACATGCTTTGACTTAACCAACCAATTTATATCTATTGACCTTGACTTTTCACCTACATGCATAATCTCAGGTTTTCATTGATTCGGCTCGGTACAGGTCCCCGATGTCAACCCCAATTTACGTACATGCCTTTTAACTTCCTCTGAGTGTTCTGGGCATACAAAGTGCATAAATAGAACACGCTGAGCACATAACACTATGTGTATAGCATGTAGCAAAAAGATGTTTGGTAGGGCCTACTTTTCGAGCTAAATCTGATATGCTCCACATAGCACAATGTCTTAAAATGTCAAATAATGCTTATTTGACATACAAAGCATGTTACATTTCGCTTGTACATGGTGGAGCACATAGCATGCAAAATGCTATATGCATAGCATGTAGCACTGTGTGCTACGCATATAGTGAAAGAAGATGTTTAGTGGGGCCCACTTTCAGGGTAGAATCTAACGTGCTCCATATAGCATAATATCTTAAAATATCAAATGATGCCTGTTGGATATGCGGCACATGTTACATTTTGCTCGTACAAGGCAATGCATATAGGGGTAAAATGTTATCTGCATAGCATGTAGTACTATGTGCTATGCATATAGCGAAAAAAGATGTTTGGTTGGGAGCCTTCTTGGGACCAAATCTAATGTGTGTCATATCATACAATATCTTATAACATAAAATGATGCTTGTTGAGCACGGGGTGCAGATCTCGATGTAACCATAATGTGCCCCATGTAACGGGTCAAAACGTTATGTGCCTAACATGTAGCACTACATGCTGCATACATAGCACTATATGTTATGTACATAGCATTATATGCTACACACATAGCCTAAAAATTTTCAAATCCCACATTGAAAATTACATTTCTCGAACCCTAACACCTTCCACTATAAATATGAGTATTGGGTTCATGGAAATTGTTTCGGAAATTGCCTAAAAATGCCTAAACTCTACCAAAATTCACTCACATTAATTAAACAATTAATTAATCAATTAGCTTAGGATTTTAGAGACTAACTAACACTAGTTAGGTCCCTAATCATGTTTGGATTGAAGATTGACAAGAAAAACTTATTATGGTGAGTTGAAAAACTATTTTCTCTTCACTTTCTTCTTGTTTTTACTTAAATCCATGGTTTTTGGGTTGTTTTCTTGATGATTGGCCTCAATCTTGCTTATTTCTTGATTACTAATGCTTATTTATGATCAAAATAACGCATTTCTAGCTTTGATCTGCCTAGATCTGAGCTGGATTTCATGTTTTTGTAGAAAAACATGACTTTCCCTCTGTTTTCAAGCCTATGTACGCCACATATACCACTATGTGCACCACACATAGCCTATTTTCTTATTTTCACTCGTGGTCCCAAAATTTCCAAAAAATGCTTATTCTCTTTTGTTTTCACTCGTTTCTTTGCCCGATCTGATGAGTCTAGTAATACTAAAGGCTTAACCATGCTTTTAGTACTCTAAATCTATCAAATATTATCCAGATCTAATTAATTTTAGCCTTGAAATTAATTATCCAAGATTAATGCTCATTTACTTGATTTGAATGCATATTCATGCTCAAAATAAGGTTCTTCCTTGATAAAACTTACTGGAAATTGTCTTTAGATCATATTTTTGCTAAAAAAACTTGATTTTCCTTGAAATTTACTTGTTATGTGTGCCACATGTAAGGCTATGTACATAGCACATAGCCTATATGCTATGACATAGCCTATATGCTATGCACATAGCCTATATGCTATGCACATAGCACTACATTCTGTACACATCCTCTTCCATTTTTCCAGAAAATTACGTTTTCACTTATTTCTTTACTTGATTTGATGCATCTAACAACATTAATGGATTTTCTATAGTCTTAATGTTTTAGATCTATCAAATATTGTCTAGATTTAATTGATTTTGGCTCAAAAATTGATTGTTCAAATTAAATGCTCATTTAATTAATTTGCTTACAATTCAGACATTTATTCATGTTCAAATGACATAACATGCTTTGTTAAAGTTGCTGGGAATTATCTGTAGATCATGTTTATGCTAATAAATTTGATTTTCTTGTAGATTTATTTCTTATATGTGGCACACATCATGCTATGTGCATAGCACATAGCCTATATGTTGTGTACATAGCACTACATGCTACACACATCCCCTGTATTTTTCTGAAAAATCACATTTTCACTCAATTTTAAGCCTGATTTGATGATTCCAGTAACATTTGATGCTTGACAATAGCTTAAATGTATTGGATCTATCATAAATCAATCACATGTAATTAATTTTTGCCTCAAAATTAATTTTTATAGATTAAATGCTTACTTAACTCATTAAAAATGTGATTTTTGATAGGATTGGATTCGGTTGGTTGAGTTGCTATCTCCAATTGCTGTTTGTGTGATGTTAGCAATTCCCATTCAATTTTCCATGATCGATTGAAAATAATTTTGCTTAAAATAATTTTTCTTTATTTAATTTTTATAATCTGGCTTGTGTTAATTTGCATGATTGTTGCCATACAATTAATTGGACTTTGACTCTTGGTTCATGCTTTCATGTGGCATTGAATAAGTCAAATAAGTCCTAAATTCATTTGCTACTAACAAATTTATTTGTTTATATTGCATTTTTCACTCGTGCATTTCAACTCGTGCTACTCAAGGAGGAAAATTTCTCGAGGAGGAGGGGACGTTACTTAACATCCCAAAATGTTGTATACAAAAAGATTTTATGTAATACGATAGCATTATTCTTGGTTTTGCAATAATTTACCCCTAAAATCCCATGTGTATCCCCTAATTCCTTGATCTTTCTCACCAGCCTTTCGAAATTTTATTTCGTGGATGGTTTATTATATTTGCTAAAATATATATGTTATATCATATCACATACCATGTCACATGCCACATCACATACTTCTATGTCATGCCATGCATATGCCATGCCATAACATATATTATCTCGTATGCCAATACGATTCAAATACGCTAATACACCGACCGCCATACGCGCTATTTTTCATGTTATATGCCAATATACCCTGCCAACGTACCATGCCATATACCATTATAACATGTCATTATGCCATGCCACACTACTTGTCATGTCATATGACACCATATGCCATATCGTATGCCACGTCACATTCCATGTCGTATGTCACATCACATGTCATGCCAAATGCTAATTCACACACACATCATTATGCTATGTCATGCATATGCCATGTCATGCATATGCCATGTCATTTTACTATGTCATCATTATTATATCATGTCATGCATATGCCATGTCATTTTATTATATCATCAGTTTACATGTCATGCATATGTCATGTCATCCAAATGCCATATAGCATTATATGTTATTCTACATGTAACTAGACAATACCAAATCGCATGTCGCGCTATGTCCTTACTTATACGTTTGCTTGCTTGCCTGCTTAGGATAATTAATTCCAACTATAATGGTAAAATTGAATTTGGAAACTCATAGAAATAGATCTTCATAACCCGAACCCATCTCTGAAGGGTTTAACAAGCACTACATTGATCCTCCAGCCTAAGCATCGGGCTCCTAGTGACAGAATTAGGTTGTAAGCCTCAATATAAGCACTCTACAAGCCTCAACATAAGCATTATGTAAGCCTCAACGTGAGCATTCTATAAGCCTCAACAAGAGCATTCTGTAAGCCTCAACGTGATCATTCTATAAGCCTCAACGTGAGCATTCTATAAGCCTCAATGCAAGCTTTCTGCAAGCCTCAGCACAAGCATCCTACAAGCCTAAACATGAGCATCAGACCTTGACACGAGCATCGGTCAGGTACCTCCCTTACTTTCAGTGAAAAGTCATGTTATGATCAGATCTCATTTTGATAACTTATACTTGTGTCACCTCAAAATACTCCTGATCAGGGCGTAAACTGTTGACGTTGACTTTTCACCTATGTGCATAATCTCAGGTTTTCATTGATTCGACTCGATACAAGTCCCCGATGTCAACCCTGATTTACATACATGCCTTTTAACTTTTTTTGAGTGTTTTAGGCATACAGAGTGCATTACATTTCACCCGTACGAGGCAAAGAGCATAAATAGAACATGTTGAGTGCATAGGATTATGTGTGTAGCATACAACAAAAAAGACATTTAGTAAGGCCCACTTTCCAGGCCAAATCCGATGTGCTCCATATAGCACAATGTCTTACAATGTCAAACAACACTTATTTAACATACGAAGCATGTTACATTTTGCTCATATAAGGTGGAGTGTATAGCATGTAAAATGCTATATGCATAGCATGTAGCACTCTGCGCTACATAATAGCAAAAGAAGATATTTGGTAAGGCCTACTTTTTAGGCCAAATCTAACATGATCCATATAGCACAATGTCTTCAAATATCAAATGATGCTTGTTGGACATTCAGCATGTGTTACATTTTTCTCTTATAAGGCGGCACACATAGGGGTAAAATGCTATATGCGTAGCATGTAGCACTATGTGCAACACATATAGCAAAAAAAGGCGTTCGGTCAGGAGCCTTCTCAGGACCAAATCTAATGTGCGTCATATCATACAATGTCTTAGGACATAAAAATGATGCTTCCTGAGCATGGGGTGCATGTCCCAATACAACCATAGTGAGCCCCACATGATAGGTTAAAACACTATGTGCGTAGCATGTAGCACTATGTGTTGCGCATATAGGCTATGTGTTGCGCACATAGCACTATATACCACATACATAGCCTAAAAAGTTTCAAATCCCCCATTGAAAATTAGATTTACTGAACCCTAACACCTTCCACTATAAATATAGCACTTGAGTTCATTGTAAATGGTCCAAAAATTGCCTAAAAATACCCAAACTCTACCAAAATTCACTCTCATATTAATTAAACACTTAATTAATCAATTGGCTTAGGATTTTAAAGACTAACTAACATTAGTTAGGTCCCTAATCACGTTTGAATTGAAGATTGACAAGAAAAACCTACTGTGGTGAGTTGAAAAACTATTTTCTCTTCACTTTCTTCTTGTTTTTGCTTAAATCCATGGTTTTTAGGTTGTTTTCTTAATGATTAGCCTTAATCTTGCTTATTTCTTGATCACTAATGCTTATTTGTGATCAAAATAACATGTTTCTAGCTTCAATCTGCCTAGATCCAAGCTAGATTTCATGTTTTTATAGAAAAACATGATTTTCCTTCTGTTTTCCAACCTATGTGTGCCACATATACCACTATGTGGCCACACATAGCCTATGTATGGTGCACATAGGCCTATATACTACGTATATAGGTCTCAAAATTTTAAAAAAATGCTTATTTTCTTCGCTCAATCTGATGAGTCTAGTAATACTAAAGGCTTACCCATGCTTTTAGTGTTCTAGATCTATCAAATATCATCCATATCTAATTAATTTTAGCCTTAAAACTAATTATCCAATATTAATGCTCATTTACTTGATTTGAATGCATATTCATGCTCAAAATGAGGTTCTTCATTCATTAACTAGTGTAAAATTACAGAGATTGGTATGAGCAGTTGTCATTTGCTTTGTGAGGTTATAGAACTACTGTAAGGAGTCCTACAGGTGCTACCCTCTATTATTTGGTTTAGGGGATAGAAGCCATATTACCAATCAAAGTGGAGCTAAAATCACTTCATGTTTATAAGCATCGATTTCTACTACTGCACTTGGAGCAAAAGCATGGACTTCCCAAGGGGCTACCTTGAGGAATGATATGGACTCAAAAGAGTCACAAAGGAGTTACCATCTGACCCATAGCATTAGTGCTAGTTAAACCCTTCAAAAATTGGGTTCGGGTGGTGAAGATCTATTTTTATGAGTTTCCAAAATTGATTTTACCATTATAATTGGAGTTAATTGTCCTAACCAGGCAAGCAAGCAAGCGTATAAGTAAGCACATAGCACAATATGTGATTTAGCATTGCATAGTTATACGTAGAATGGCATATAATGCTATATGGCATTTGGATGATATGACATATGCATGACATGTGAAGTGATGACATAATAAAATGACATGTCATATGCGTGACATGACATAATAATGAAATAGAAAAAATGACATGGAATATGCATGACATAGCATAGTGATGTGTGCATGAATTGGCATTTGATATGGCATGTGATGTGGCATACGACATTGCATATGACATGGCATACAATATAGCATGTGGCGTGGCATACAACATGACATGTGACATGACATGGCATAATGACATGACATAACGATATATAGCATGGCAAGTTGGCATGGTATATTAGCAGGTTGGCGTATTGGCATATTTGAATCATATTAGCATACGAGATAATATATGTTATGGCATGGTATATAAGTGTGTGATGTGGCATGTGACATGATATGGCATACATATTTTAGCAAATATAATAACCATCCATGAAATAAAATTACAAAAGGTCCATGAAAGGGATCGAGGAATTAGAAGATACACACGGGATTTTAGGGATAAATTATTACAAAACCAAGAATAATGCTATCCTATTACATGAAATCTTTGTGTATACAACATTTTGGGATGTTAAGTAACATCCCCTCCTTCTTGGGTAATTTTCCTCCTCACGTTGCATGAGTCAAAAATGCACGAGTGAAAAAATACAAATAAATAAATAAATTCATTAGTAGCAAATGAATTTTAGGAATTATTTGGCTAATTCTATGCCATATGAAAGCATGAACCAAGAGTCAAAGTCTAATTAATTGTATGGCAACAATCAAGCAAATTAACACAAGTCGGATCATGAAAATTAAATAAATAGAAATAATTTGAAGCAAAATTATTTTTAATCAATCATGGAAAATCAAATGGGATTTTCTAACATCATGCAAACAATAATTTGAGATAGCAACTCAACCAACCGAATCTAATCCTATCAAAAATCACATTTTAACGAGTCAAATAAGCATTTAATTGATAAAAATTAATTTTGAGGCTAAAATTAATTAAATATGATTAATTTATGATAGATCTAATACACTTGAGTTACTATCAAACATCAAATGTTACTGGAATCATCAAATCGGGCTTGAAATCGAGTGAAAAATATAATTTTTTCGTGAACAACACACGGGATGTGTGCATCATATAGGCTATATGTTGCACACATAGCATGATGTGCACCATATATAAGAAATAAATCTGCAAGAAAATCAAATTTATTAGCATAAACATGATCTACAGACAAGTCCCAGTAACTTTAACAAAACATGTTATGTCATTTGAGCATAAATAAATGTTTGAATCTCATGCAAATCAATTAAATGAGCATTTAATTTGAACAATCAATTTTGGAGCCAAAATCAATTAGATATAGATAATATTTGATAGATCTAAAATATTAACACTATAGAAAAGCCATTAATGTTGTTAGATGCATAAGATAAAGTAAAGACATGAGTGAAAATATGATTTTCTGGAAAAACATAAGGGGATGTGCACAGCATGTAGTGCTATGTGCATAGTATATAGACTATGTGCTGCACACATAGCCTTACATGTAGCACACAGAGCAAATAAATTTCAAGGGAAATAAACTTTTTTAGCAAAAACACGATCTACAGACAATTTCCAGCAACTTTAATGAAGAAAGCACATCATTTTGAGCATGAATATGTATTCAAATCAAGTAAATGAGCATCAATCTTGGATAATTAATTTTAAGGCTAAAATTAATTAGATCTAGATAATATTTGATAGATCTAGAACACTAAAAGCATGGGTAAGCCTTTAGTATTTCTAGACTCATCAAATCGGGCAAAGAAACGAGTTAAAACGGAAGAAAATAAGCATTTTTGGAAATTTTATGACCTATATATGCATCATATAGGCCTATGTATGCCACACATAGGCTATGTGTGGCATACATAGGCTATGTGTAGCGTACATAGGCTGGAAAATAGAGTGAAAATCATGTTTTTCAGCAAAAACATGAAATCTGGCTCAGATCTAGACAGATCAAAGCTAGAAATGCATTATTTTGATCATAAATAAGAATTATTAATCAAGAAATAAGCAAAATTAAGGCCAATCATCAAGAAAACAACCGAAAATGCATAGATCCAAGCAAAAACTTACCACATTAGGTTTTTCTTGTAGATCTTCAATCCAAACGTGTTTAGGTACCTATCTAGTGTTGATTAGTCTCTAAAAACCTAGATTGATTTCTTAATTAAGTGTTTAATTAAGTTAGGGCAGAATTTTAGCAAAGTTTGGCCTTTTTTTGGCTAATTTTTAGACCATTTTCCATGAACCCAAGGCTCATATTTATAGTGGAAAGTGTTAGGATTTGGGAATTCATATTTACAATGTAGGATTTTAAAATTTTTAGGCTATGTTTGTAGCATATAGTGCTATGTACGCCACACATAGCTTATATGTGCAGCATGTAGTGTTACAGGCTATGCACATAGCATTTTAACCTATCATATGGGGCCCACTTTGGCTACATTAGGACGTGCACCCCATGCCCAAGAAGTATCATTTTATGTCCTAAGACATTGTATGATATGGCGCATGTTAGATTTGGCTTCCGACCAAACGTCTTTTTTCGCTATATGCGTAGCACATAGTGTTTCATGCTACGCATATAGCATTTTGCCCCTATGTGAGCCGCTTTGCATAAGTAAAATGTAACATGCACCACATGTCAAACAAGCATCATTTGGTGTTTTAAGATATTGTGCTATATGGAGCATGTTGGATTTGGCCTGGAAAGTAGGCCCCACTAAACATTTACATGCTACGCATATAGCATTTTGCATGCTATCCGCTCCACCTTGAATGAGCAAAATATAACACACTTCACATGTCAAATAAGTGTTATTTGATATTCTAAGACGTTGTACTAGATGGAGCACATCAGGTTTGGCCCGAAAGGTAGGCCCCACCAAACATCTTTTTCCACTATGTGTTATATGTATAATGCTATGTGCTCAGTGTGTTCCGTTTTATATGCTATGCACTCAAAGGATGTAAAAAGGCATGTATGTAAATCAAGGTTGATATCGGGGACCTGTACCAAGCTAAATCAATGAAAAAGTGAGATTATGTGCATGAGTGAAAAGTCAGGGTCAATAGTTTGCTTCCTGATTAGGACTATTTTAAGGCAACAAAAGCATAAGTAGTCAAAATGAGATCTGATCATAACATGACTTTTCATCAAAAGTAAGGGAGGAACCTGACCGATGCTCGTGTCAAGGTCTGATGCTCATGTTGAGGCTTGTAGAGTGCTTGCGTTGAGGCTTATAGAATGCTCGCATTGAGGCTTACAGAATGCTCATGTTGAGGCTTATGAAATGCTCACGTTGAGGCTTATGGAATGCTCGCATTGAGGCTTAAGACCTAATTCTGCAACAAAGAGCCCGGTGCTTGGGCTAGGTGATCAATGTTGGTCTGATGGTCTTCAGCGAGACTTAAGACCCAATTCTACAACTGGGAACCTGGTGCTCAGGTTAGGTGATCAATGTTAATCTGATGGTCTTCAGTGAGACTTAAGACCCAATTCTGCAACTGGGAGCTTGATGCTTGGGCTAGGTGATCAATGCTGATCTGTGGTCTTCAGTAAGACCGATGGCTTTATTGCAAGGCTTAAAATCATCTGATATCAGCATTCATATGTCTACTGCTAGGATTTAGGAATCAAGTGTTTGATTCTGCGATTGCTGCTAGATCTGGTGGTCAACTATAGGACTTGTTTGATCCTCTGTTGGGTCAATACTCGTGCCATCTAATAAATGTCAAGTAATTCCAAAGTGGCATTTGGGATCCTCTGTTGAGGCTTGATATTTTCTGGTCAATGGTTTTGACCAATAATGATCCTAATTCTATCACTAGGAGCTCGACATTTAGGTTAAATGATCAAGGCTGATCAGTGGTCACTACAAGATCGATGGCTTAACTGCGAGTCAAAAATCATCTGATACTAGCATTCAGATGCCTACTGCTAGGGTTTAGGAATCAAAGGCTTGATTTTATGATCTCTGCTGGATCGAGTGGTTAACTGTGAAACCAAAGGTGACTGTCTGTTGGGTTAGAGTGTCACGTCTTTTGGCTGCGTAACATGCTCCCGAAGAATGATTACAAAATTTTCTATATTGAAAATTTATAATCATCCAACAAAGGATAACTAATGAAATTTTTTTTATTTTTTTATTTAGTAACATAATTAAACACACATTATTACAAATTTATGATTTAACAATTTTACATGTACTGCCGAAGTACTTTTATAAAACTTGCACGGTTAAACTTATAAGAAGTCCATAATAGTTTTATTACCACACGGAAGTTGTTGGTCCTGCTGCTGCCTCTAATGTTTCTCTTCCACAGCCTTGCTTGTTCCTACGTTTGTCAATTGACAAACGTTGAGTATAAAACTCAGTAGTGCTATATAAAACATTCAATTTATAAAATGATCCTGTTCTAAAATTTATAACATTAAATTTCATGGCATTTATAAATCATGGTATATTAATAACAATATACTTTCCATGTCAATTTTTTTGAAATAAACTTGATCATTTCCTTTGAATGTCGTATCTTATAAAATCTATGTCTATTATGAATGATGATGAATTTTCTATGCATAATAATTATTACTACAAAGATAAATGTCATGTAGAATAGCATATTGCTTAATTCCAATCTTTATGAATAATGCTTATTGATGAGAATGCATTCATGTAGTGCATTCTCCCTCTTATCCTCATTTCATCCATATGCGCATTTTTCCGGGCTTTCAGTAAATTATCACTGTAATTCTTTTTATAAGAGCTCATTTT
>CANYBF010446368.1:0-16551 GCA_948192965.1 Dalechampia spathulata
ACATGGGATAACACATTAAGCACTAATCATCACCATAAGCAAGGAAAACATAACATTCCCAAGCATCATCACACAAATAACAACGTATCACTCCAAAAGCGATACAATCCAAGCATCAAACTCAATATTCAGCACATAACATAACAGAACAACATCATTCCTAGCAAAAGCAATAGCCTAGACGTAGTTTACGTCTTATGGCAATTAATAACAAGCCAAAAGTGGCTTAACACATAAAACTAGCACTTACCTCAATCGCAAGCAACCTCTCGCTATAGCCTGTGATCCTGTCGCTACCCGAAGTTAACTTCTATTACGCGTTCTTAGTCGTTAGCAGAGTTTAGAATCGATAAGAAGGTGATTTGGGAGAGTTTAGGGCGGAAAAGATGAAGAAAAAGGGATTAGGATTAAGGGAAAAACCGTCTGAAACTGCCTTAAAAGTCAATTTCAGCATCGCGTACGGCCGTACGGTCGATGGTACGCCCGTACCGACGCTAAAAGCCTGATAACCCTAAACTCCTGCGAGCAGTCGTACGACCGTACCACCCATTGGTACGCCCGTACGGGAACTGTTCATCTGATAAAATTACTGTTCACCTGAGAGCAAACCTGATTCCTGCGAGTTGCGGTACGGCCGTACGCCCATGTAGTACGCCCGTACGCACTCGAGGCTCTCAATTCCTTGTTTCTTCTCTGACTCGTACGACCGTACGCCCTATACGTACGCCCGTACCACTTCCTAAACTCACATAACTTGCCTATTTGGCAAGCCAAACTCATCCCTACACAACCCAAACCTGTCTACCGACCCTGCAACACTTCAATACACAATCCTAAGCACAAATACAAGCCGTCCCTTATCCGACCGAGAAGACACGCTTCCCAACAAGGCGACGTCACACAGTCAAGCATATAAACACATTCATTGCCACATGAATACACATATACTCATTCACATATAGATACATGCACATACATCCCTAGGTACCTCTATACGTATAACTCCTAGGGTCTCTATCGTGGGTGTAACATATATTTCCACGAGAGATTCAAGTATACATTAACTATGACCATGTAGTTGATGATGTCAACACTAATTATTAAAAATAATTTCTGAATAGCTTGCAATCGAATGGAATCCCATCACATAGACTACAGTTGAAATTTACTTTCCCAATAATACTTTTAAGGAATTTTTAATGCATCAAATGGATTGTGCAATGGAATTCGAATGATATGCAGAAGATTTAGAAAAAATGTCATATATGCTGAAATAACATGTTAATAGACAAATGTTACTATTAAGAATACCACTTAATCTATTAGAAGATGAAAAAATATTCATTCCAATTTAAAAGGAAGTAATTTCCAGTACGATTATATTTTGTAATGACTATAAACAAGATATAGAGATAAACAATACCAAATGTAGGAGTATACTTGTCAAAAAGATGTCTTTCCACATGAATAATTATATATTACACTATTAAGAGCGATTTCAAGCTCAATAATAAAATATTAATAAAAAAGGATGATTTAAAAAAATGAACTGACATATAAAAAAAATGTAATCTATGAAAAAGTTTTGCTATCAAATAGATGAATAAATATTTATTTTCATTTTTTTGAATGAATGAATAAAAATATTATATAAATAATATTTTAAATAAATATATAATATTTAAATATCAAATATTAATTTAAAATTATAAAAAATATTAGTATAATAAAAAATTTTAAAAAATAAAATATAAAATTATTACCTATCAAAAAAATCATACTAATTTATGAAACTCTAGTTTAGATAAAACTGCCAACTTCTTTCGACTTCATCACAGCACGATGGCGTTTCGCCATTTTCCCCATTTAAACCAACTCCGACCTCTCATTTTCTTTCTTCCTTCTGGTTCGTTGACCTGTCATTTTCTATATTTTCTCTCTGAAATCTTCCATTTGATCTGATTCGCAACTCAATCCAAAATAAATAGAAATTCAATTGCCAACTCTGCGCTAGCAGAGAAGGCAGCAGATCGAATCTTGTAATTTTGATCGTAAGGAACAAAAAAACATGTCCAGTTCTCTTCCTTATTCCACAAAAGATGTTCACTACGATAACGCCAAGTTTCGCCAGCGTTCCTTCTTCAAGGTTTTTATCATGTTTGCTTTTGCTTTCGTGTTTTTCCCCCGTCGATTCAACCATTTTTTTTTGTTTATTTACAATGTGTAACCTGTAGCTTGTTGACTTGATCAGTTTAGGTTTGTGCTTTGATTCACTGTTTTTGTGAAATTGAGATGTAATTGAGTTTTTTTTTGGCTTTAAAATGTAACTGAATTCGTTGGATTGTTATATCCAGAATTAATACAAATTATATGATGATCTTTGAATAACAGAAATTAATTCATTTTTCCTCTTGATTTATTCAAATTATTTTTTGATTTCAGGTGGTGTCACTTTCATTGATTACTAATAATAACTTAAGGCGTGAATGCGTAAGTTGTAGCACGGGAAAGTTTCTAACGTTGTTAATGGTATTTGGTTTAGCATATCTTATGCTAACGCATACAAGTTCCGTCCCTTCTCTATCTAATGGGCGTGCAATGAATGGTACTGAAGAAGGTCTGGTTACTTGGGGTGGCAATAGTAGACTCGGAAAATTATTAAGGAAACCGCCTAGGCTTCCTCCTCGATTATCGCCTGATGAAAAGGCGAGCATTCAGAAGCTAAATGTTGATTCAAAATGGATAATACGACAGCAAAAAGTAAAGGATGCCTTCATCCATGCTTGGTCTGGTTACAAAAAGTACGCTATGGGTTATGATGAACTCATGCCAGTGAGCCAACGAGGAATTGATGGGTTAGGAGGTTTAGGTGCTACTGTTGTGGATGCTCTTGATACTGCTATAATAATGGGTGCTGATGATATTGCTTCTGAAGCAGGATCATGGATCGAAACCCACCTTTCTGATAGGATTAATAAGAAAGGACAAGTTAATTTATTTGAAACTACGATTCGTGTTCTGGGTGGCCTTTTGAGTGCATATCATTTAAGTGGAGGAGGGGATGGGAATAGCTCTATGCCGAAGGGTTCGAAACCAACTGTCTATCTAGAAATTGCTAAAAATTTGGCTGATCGTTTGTTATTGGCTTTCACTTCCAGTCCAACTTCCATTCCCTTTAGTGATGTTGTTTTACATGATCCTTCTGCACACCGTGCCCCTAATGGCTTGAGTAGTACTGCAGAAGTTTCAACTTTGCAGCTGGAGTTCAATTATCTTAGTACTGTTTCTGGTGATCCAAAGTACAGTGTGGAAGCTATGAAGGTTTTGGAACATTTGAAGAATCTCCCTAAGGTTGAAGGTCTGGTTCCTATCTATGTCAGGTATGGTTCTTCTACATAACACCACAGCATGTTTATCTTATTGTCCATGTCCAGGGTACAGTAATAGCCATTGAAATGATAATAATTAGACTTGTTCATTTGCATTGAGATACAAACCAAAACTCAAAACTTAAAACTGAACTTACATAGTAAGCGTCCCTCATTGTTGTTTCCTTCAACTCCTTTTAGCCTCTTTGTTTGCAACCAAAAACCTTAAGCATCTGCACCTCATTTTGTTTTGCAAAAAGGCATCTCTCATTTTGGATCAGGGGTCAAAACAATGAAATCCTGTCGATATTTGCAAACCTTGTTTGCATATGGTGCTTATATTACCCAAAGGGGCTTCTTGGTTTGTTACTTTACATGATACTCATGATGAAAAAGTTTGAAAGGCCTTTACTGTCTATACACAGGCATGCCATTCATCCCTCTAGGCTTTGATAACTCTTTATCAAGTGTATTTAGCCTGATTCAAGGGCATATCGTTCTCTTGTTAATGGTGTGTTTCTTTGTATTGATATTTTTTCTTTGTTTTTGAAAGGTCAAGAGGATGGTTTTCTTTTGTTTGTGCTACGAATTCCTTTTTTTTTTTTGCTTTGATATGTTTGCTTTCTTATTTAAAAGGTTCTAGAAATATCCATTTGTTTTAATTCTATTTTTTTGGTTGCATTATTCTGTCTCTAATTTTTCCAGATTATATTTTATGAATAAAATTTCTGGTTAGGGATGAAAAATAATTGTTTGTTTAATGCTTGCTTCCTATCAATTGCAGCCCTGATACTGGTGAATTTGTTGGAGGAAATATTAGATTGGGATCTCGTGGTGACAGCTATTATGAATACCTAATTAAAGTGTGGCTTCAGCAGGGAGCCAGTCGAGATAGCAATGTTACTTATCTTTACAACATGTATGAGGAGGCTATGAAAGGTGTTAGACTGCACCTTGTTCAGAAGTCCATTCCAAATGAATTGGTTTTTGTTGGGGAGTTGCCTTATGGACCAAAGGGCTCTTTTAGTCCCAAAATGGATCACCTGGTATGTGGTACTTCTGGTAATGTTTTGGGCCTTCTGTTTGCTACTGTGTTATATGCCTATTTATTGTATTGTTGAAAGTTAGGAGGTGCAGAAGTAGTTGACTGGTTAAAGACATTTGCTTGAACTTAGTCTTTCTTTACGTAACATAACTGCTCGACTTGAGGTTCCATCAGAAACATGTTAAAATCGAGAGCTATGTGTCAAAATTAGCTTACATTTGATAATTACTCGCATTGTTCTTGGTAGTCAAATCATTTTTGCCAATTCTCAACTTGGTAGAATGTAATTCTGATCCTCATGATGCTGTGGGTAATATTTCTCTGTTTTGGTTAAATTCTTGGTGAGCACATGCTTACCAGCCTACAAATAATTATCATTTGACATATATTCAGTAACATTTGCTCTTACTAGTAATATCAGGATTCTTTGCATTTATTCTGCCTGTTGGCTTGTGCCTTCCATGTCTTTGTCATACTGACATGTAAGGTGTTTAAAGCTTAGCCTTGTCCTTGGATTTGATAATATGTTGGCATTGGAATTAACATTTTTGGAGAATTTTTATGTTTAACTAGTAATCACTCTATACATAGCTTCCATAAATGCGTTCGATCTCTCTTAGGGAATTAGATATAATAAGAAACCAATCACAGTAGGAAAACTATGCAATTAGTCCTAGATAGGAGTGAGTGTTAGGGGTATAGATTTCAGCCATTGATAAAGACCTGTGCGGCACCTATGTAGGATGCTTTCACAAGCGTAATAAGCCTCACATATGAGCATGATGAGTTCTTAGGATAGCATAATACCATACAAGAGAAAGACACGATGAAATAAGAATGAGGCATAGAGGCTGAATAAATCTGGCTACTTATCTTATTGATGAATATGTTTGATACATCGATTCGATTGTCTCTCTATATGTGTAGGCAGGGGAAATATCCTACACTAAAGACAAACCTAGTAGTACATGTCATTATGCCTAATCCTTGAACATCATCCTAGGCTAAGTTACACCCTCCTAAAGAGCATTAGGAGCATAGTTGGGTATGAGAGAAGAAGTCATTAAATAGGAGATCTCTACTCTACCTTTGAGTAGGGAAAAGTTCCACCCTTGATAGTGAGTATTTGTTGGTTCGGTTACCAAACCAAATCGAATTTTTGTCAAATTTTGAAATTGAATTGAACCGAAATTTTTTCGATTTTAAAAACCTATAAACCAATCAAATTTTTTTCAGTTCGGTTTGGTTTTTACCTTATATTTTCGGTTATTTTGGTTTTTGAACCAAAATTTTAATTTCTTAAACCAAACTGAATTTGTTGGTTCAGTTCAATTTTTCGGTTAAGCAAACCGAATGCTCACCTGTAGTCCTAGATACTCCATAATTCATATAATAAAGGATTCCCTAATCCCATCCACCCATTTATAACATATATGTTGGATTCCCTGCTAGTTCTTGTGTAATTTGATTAGTTTGGAAGCAAAGAAGTTAAAAGGTATTTCGAGGGAGAGAACATTTACGTCCAATCTTTAGATATAAGCGGCTAATAACTTCCAGGATTTTGCTCAAGCAGGTGATCAGGCACTGAGAAATTTGTTGATGCTTAGGCTGCTGCTTGTTTTACTAGTTCTACTTTCATTTTAATTTTGTAAATAATTAGTGTATTGTACTTGGACTGAAAAGGCACCATGATCTATCACGAATATGTTTTTAGTGGCCATAAGTTTAACTGTTTGTTTTCTCTTCCAGGTGTGCTTTTTGCCTGGCACACTTGCTCTTGGTGCCACTAAGGGCTGCACAAAAGAAAAGGCAATGAAGGATAATCTGCTTAAATTTGAAGATCTTGAAAATTTAAAGCTCGCTGAAGATTTAGCAAAGACATGCTTTGAAATGTACTCAGTAACTTCTACTGGTCTTGCCCCTGAAATTACTTATTTTCACACCAAGGTTAGTTCGATTTACAACATTCAGTTAATGGCAATATTGATGGATTGAACTTGTTACACATGCACCACATGAGTAACTGTACCATTTTTACCTTTTATTGCAAGCTGATGACTTGAAAGAGAGTATGCACATTCACAACACTGATCATATGAATGGGGCTGGAACTTTATCTCACATAAAATTAGTTGTCTTATGTTAAGTTCTAATTTATTCCATTTATATATCACCTTATATCTTCACTGCAAATATGACACCAGACATATATTTTTCAACACTGTGTTTCATTGTTTTGAAGATTTCTATGTCTGTATTCTGCAATCATTGATGCTGGGTTCTGATTTTGCAGGAATATTCTGAAGATGGGCTTGATGGTGGCAATAAGAATTCAAAGTTCATTGGTGACATAATAATTAAACATGCTGATCGCCATAATCTTCTGCGCCCTGAAACTGTGGAATCATTGTTTGTGTTGTATCGAATCACAGAGGATCCTAAGTATGCACTGGGAAATTTAGGCTTCAAGTCATTTTGTGATTGCATGATTTCAACTGCTTGTACCTGGAGCCACCTTCTTCCTCTCTTTTGTATTTTCTGCTGTAATCTGACAACTATGATCTCCTGCAGATACCGTGAATGGGGTTGGCAGATCTTTGAATCATTTGAAAGGCACACAAAGGTAGAATCTGGAGGATACAGTTCTTTAGAAGATGTTACCGTGCTTCCTCCTCGGAGAAGAGACAAGATGGAGACCTTTTATTTGGGAGAGACACTGAAGTATCTGTACCTGTTATTTGGGGATAGCTCTATCATTCCTTTGGATAAGTTTGTCTTTAACACAGAAGCACATCCTTTTCCTATTAAAAGCACATGAGAGGGAGGACTCTTTTGCATCCAAAACATAACTTGAAGGAATACACTGCAAGCCTGTATTTTGACTGGCAACGTGACTGCATTTAAAACTTTTTTGATTTAAAACTTTTCTGGTGGATCATTTATATGAGTGACCCTTGATTCGAAAAGGCAATGACTGATCAATCACAAAATGTTTCAGCGACTTGGCTTTTTGATCTTTCCATGTGATATACATCAGTATTTTCATCTGCAATCTGTTGTCTATAGAGTTTGGCAGCTCTATTTATAGGTCTGATGAGTTTATAACATGATTATAAGATGTAATAGTTTTAGTTAATATTCATTTTCATAATTATATTCGGTTGGTTCCTTAGCTCCAAAAGTACCAAGTGAAAGTGCAACCATTTGTATTGACTTTCCATTATCCAGAACTTGCCGAGGTTTACTTGGCCTTTTTGCTGTTCCATTTTAGATAATTTATGTATTCTACTCTGTTGAATTCTTTTGACATTGCTCAAAACCTTAAGCTATATATGTCTACATGAAAACCTTCAATCGCATTCTATATTTTCAGTCCCCGTTTGAAGGAGAAACAGATGATCACCATCCCTGATGACACATATATCATCTATTTCTGCATTCTCAGCATTGATGACTCTTGTAAATTTGTATCCTCCAAACTTTTCACCTGCAGAGTCAGAAGGTGCTATAACGACAAATTTGATAAAGGATAAGAAAGAAAAGATGTCGAACTACATTCACCCCTTTCAAGGTTTGATAATTTTTTGTTAATTTCCGTGGTCTCATTTATTCTTATGTGCATTAAACATCAGATTTCTGTATAATCTTGTTTTCTAAAGCAGGTAAATGTTCAAACGCTCTTTTAACAAACAAAGCTTACCGCCCATTCTGAGAAGCTCATCTATGGAATCAGGTAGGATAATTAACCTCCCATGAGGTCTTTGCAGCATACTGCTGTGCGCCTGCATATGGATAGTGACTCTCTTCTTGGTTACTATTTCTGCTTCCTTACAGTTTGGACAGCCATACATGTGTGATCTCGACAATGTTGGTACCACTTCTGAATGAAAGTTGAAACAAGCAGCTCTACTGTTTCCTCTATATTTACCTTGACTAAGTGTGGTGTTACCTGTAGTTTCTTGCTCAATAAAATCTATTTTATGTTCACTTGCTTTCTTTTTATTTTCATAACTTGGTAATAGGTTATATATATTTTTGTTTTCTTGCTGATCCGCTAGAGCTTTTGGCATCCATTCTCTGGCATCCGGTTGATTTGTATTTTCTCCCTTTTCCATCAGAATATTGACCATTTCAGTGTACTGGTTGCTAATTTCAGCATGTAGATCCGTTTGGCCTTCCTCAATCACGGAATTGACATCTGCTGATTGTTTAATGAAACCATGATCTTCGCATGTTTTGTTCTCTCCTGTGGCTTCAGATTCCTTGGAAGACACATCTGCTGCTTTGTGCATTAATGGATCTCCACGCGAAAAATTTTGACATCCAGCCCCAAAGTAGCAACCTTCGTTGTTTCTTCCATCAAACCAGTCTTTGTATATTAATCTTGGGTCTGTATTTTGGTATTTAGCACTGGTGCTTTCCCCTTGCAGCTTCTGTATTAGTGTGATACAGAATTTCATCATCCCATAGAAAAGAAGACTAGAGCGTTTTATTACTAAGGGGAAAGATTCACAACATTATTTACCTTGAAAAGATTACTCATGATTATGCGGCCATCTTCTGGATTTGCTCGTATCGTGTTCATCAGTGAAGTTCTGGTTAGTCTTAGTATCTGGGAAAGCTCATTTGTCCTAGCTGTGAAAGTTTGAGGCCTGTGAAATAGAACTCCTACTTCTCCAAAAATATCTCCTGCTGTTTCTTTTCCAATTATCTGTGCAGTGCATGCGACAGTAAGAGGACACTTAAATGGGCTGGTGAAATTATGAAAAAAGATTTATCAACGATTCATTCAATCTGCAGAAAACATTGAAAATCTTGAACCAGTTTCACCTGCTTGTGTCCATCTGTTTGAGACATCAAGTTCTGCAACACCGAATATTTTACAATGCTAATTAGGGTCGGTATAAAATGTTTATTGGAATTGAGAGGGAACTGGTTAGTTCAAAGTTGTGCTCACCACAGTTCCTGAGACAAGTATGTAAAGATCTGTTGAAGCTTCACTCTGCAGTACTACGTCTTCCTTTGGTGGAAAATATTCAGCCTCCATTTCTGAAACCTAGCAGTGAGAATCATGTTAATATTGCTGCGGTACACTTGAGGAGAAAACAGAGTGCTATTCCCACACAAGAAAGATGCGGAGTATGCAGGTAAATTATTACCAACTGGAAGAGGCAATCTTGGGAAACCCCTTCAAAGAGATAAACATCTTGGACAATGGGATAGAAGAGATGGTGTGCAATGCTTGAACGAATAGCTTTTGGAAGACCATTCAGGGTTTCTTGCTGCTTCAGTCCCTCTGTTTTGAACTTTAAACACAGATGTGACAACATCTGATCCTGAATGTGATGCGGCAACAGATTTCGTGTAGCAAACTCTGAGGCCGCTCTAATCGTATCTCTCTATGATATCAACCTTGTATTAGTTGTAATATAGTAGAGAATCGTCTCTCTTAAGGGAATAATATTTCTCCAACCAATTAGCAAGAAAATTACTTAGATGCATGGAAGTCCACTTAATTTGATTTATTTCTGCCATTTATCTATTTATGAATTCTTGAAATTTTGTAGCAGGTGAAAAAGTTAGGCAGAACAGCAGAAAGCTTCAAGTAATGGGAGACTTACAAAATTCCTTGTTCGGCTGGTCCAGTGAACTACAAGATTTGTCATGTTTCCTATGAGATATGCTGTTAATCCCATGTTGAAGAGCATATAAAAGATATCAAAAAGCATTTCCCTGGGGTTTTCAGCATGCAAATCTCCGTAGCCAGTTGTAGTTAGCGTTGTAATAGACCAGTAAATGGCAGTTACATATCTGTGCCAGAGACTATCTTTTTTGAAATTTGGGTATGCTGAACCTATCCATGTTCTATTTGGATCGGGGTACCTATCTGCAATCAAGTAGTTAAAGCATCCAGCACAGTGCACCGTAAACAGGGTTATCTGAAGTCAAGCAGAGGAGAAAGACGGTTGAGAATCTCTAAAACAGGTGTCTGTAACATTTTGTGGATAGAAATAAGTTGAAGTTAATGACGTACCGAAACAAGTTTTGTGCAACGAGTCCAGAAATAGTTGAATCGTATGTCTTTTTCAAGTCTGAAAGAAGCAGTCTGGCCGGTGAGTTATTGTTTTCTTCATTGAGAACAGTTTCAAAAATTCAAATAAAACTAAGTGCATAGATTTGAACTTGATCGTCTACCTTGCAAACAGGGAGCTAACTCGTCGAAGACGCCAGAGTCTGAGCATGCTAAGTAACTCAAGGCTAATGTCATTACTGCTTTGATTTCTAAACAGTAGACAGAGAGATTGAAATGGTGTAGTTGAGCAGATGTCAAAGATGAACCAGGTCGATATGTACCTGGAAGTTGGATCGAAGTAAGTGCTCTATTTGGTCATGCAATTAGATTAGAGTGGCTGCTCGAAGGACAGCGCCAAGTTGATGTTTATCTACCTAAATGAAACAAGTAACTATAAGGGCATAGTTGTATTGACCTGATAGCTATTTTCTTCGGATTATCAACCAGAAGATAAGTTTCGCTGTCAAGGTACGCAACGAAAAATGTTAGAACAATATCAATGGCAAAAAAGCCATTGACTATGTTGTCGAAGATGAAAAGGGCGTCATCTTTCTTGTAAGTTAGAAATGCAAATTCAAATGGAGCAATCCAAGCAGAGAACAGGACAAGAACCACCAGCCACATCTCCCAAGACCTGAAATGATGCAGCAGGAGATGAGTAGATGCAGCAAACACAGAAAGAACTAGAAGTAAGCGATGAACCAGTGTTCCATGATCACCTATAATAAGAATTGTACGGAGAAATTATGTATCTTCTAAGTTTGGTTGCCTGGTTTATCCTTGCTCCAAGAGATGGTAGGAGATCAATAGAAACAAAGCTGGCATGGTAGACACTCTCCATCTGAACCTCATCGCTGCAGAAACGATGGAAGAAGTTTTTTGCATAGGAAATCGACATATTATGGTGTTTGAAAATTGTCAGAAGACGGAAAGATAGTAGAGCTGATGAATTCCTCCTGGAGTGGCTTTATTAATGCATATCGGGAAATTTTGTGACTGGTAACACGGGTTTAACTCTACTTGTAATCACCTTTTGCTTTTGAGCCTTAGTATGACTGACAAGTTTGAAATGATTCGGCAGGTAATTGATCTTATGCAACTAGTACGTCATTGAAGGACAGAACAAGGCAGGAAAAACGTGAAACGGAACTTTCCATCTTGTTTGAGCGAAAAAGGTAAACGAGAAAGCAAATGGAAAGACGAGGTAATGGAATGTCAGATGGCAGGACAAGTGGCATGAAATGCAATTGGGACGATGAATATTCTGCGAGAGAGACACAGGGAGATCAAGCAAAGCAGAATGCAATGGTAATTGTGATGTTAATGGTGGTGGTGATAGGCGGGAGTCATCAGTAAACACGGTTCAAGGACAATCTTTGAGAAAATATGTTGGTCGGTGTTCGCTTGTAGAAATCATGGGATAGACTAGAATACCGGCTCGGTCTTATTTTAAATAAGACCATGGAAACCGCGGGATGACAGATGAGGAGAAATGGGTTTAGAGGGAGGGAGGTGTTTCTAGTGTTGGATGACATGTGGGCTAATGACGACTTTATCCAGGGGATTACTAAGAATTAAGAAGCAGCGTGGTGTGTGTGATTTTCTTTCTTTGTTTTTTTGTTTTTGGCAGCTTAAATTAGAACCATAAGTGTGAAATGGATACTCGCCATTGAATCCAGGTTCCCTTCTCTTCCATCCGTCTCTCTTTGCCTTTATTCGCAATGTTAGTTGCCTCACCGACCTCTTGTGATTGGTCCAGGTCTTTGATTATCTTCTTGATAATATTATTCAGATTCCATAATTTTATTTCATGTTCAATGTGACCACTGTTTTAGATTAGATTTCACTTGGGGGAAGTTAGTGCTATGATTATCTTAGCCGACTGAGATTCTGCTGCTACATGATATGAGCACAATATGAGGATAAACTTGGAACTAATCAAAATCATTTCTTTCTACATGTCAGAGAAAGTTTTGGGTTGACAACGGATAGGAACCGGAGTCAAGTTCCCATTTAGGCGGGGATTTCCTGTCTTGTCATTCATATCAAAACAAAGTTATCTAATAAGATGTCTTAAAGTTTAGTTCTGATTTTCTTTAGTAGCCTCAAGTTTGTGTCCTTGAAAATATTGTTTAAAAGAAAAACTCCATTGATTTTCTTTTACAGAAACGATGAGGGTCCCAGACAAGCAGCAAGCCCTGGAGGCTGGAATAGCGGAGTCACTGACAGTTTGAGCCACGTCATCAACGATCAATACACGTATTCCTTTCTCTCCTCGTTACCGACGCGCATGCCGACGCGTAAGTCAACATTAATTGCATGAGCGCATAAGCATGTAAGAATTAATTATTGTACTCATGTTTAAGGAGAAAAAAAAAGTTTTATCTTTTAATTAAATAATTTTATCAAAACGAAATAAAACTTATTAAAAATTGTCATTTATATATTTTTGAAAATTGAATAATGAACCTCTTGAATGATATATATAATTAAATTAAATTAATTTTTATTAAAAAAATTAATCCGAACAGATCTTAAAAGTATAATTTCAGTGGGCTAAAATGATATACTTTTCTGGTACTAATTTTATAAGTATACTTTATAATGTACTTCTAATATACTTAATTTGTAAGTGTTGTAACTATGTAGTTGGTTTAAAATAGTAAATAGTTGCACTGCGACATATATTTTATATATAGATAATATCTTCTATTTTTTAAAAAATAAATAAAAGTCTTTTCCCATTTTTTATTTTTTATTTTCTGGCTAAAGTTATTTATCTTTTAGAAAAATTTTAAATAATTAAATAATTAATTTAAAAAAGGTTTTATTAGTTGCTTGGTGGGCATTATATATACCTTTAAATGGATAAATTATATATAATATTATATTTTAATATATATCAATTTTTATCAAATATCAAACATTCATTAATTATTATTTATATATTAATAATTAATAATAATTATATACAATTAATATGTGATATTTAATAAATATTAATATATGAATATATAATTATATGTAATAGATTCAAATCACCAAAAATTTCTTGCACCAAATGCATGTCTGGTTGGTATGCATGGCTTCAGTGATCATAATTACTACTACCAACTTAAGAGTTGGATTTAGGAAGTCAAACCGGAAGGGTTTTGGTAGGTGTTTTCTTTATCGGATCAATGAATGATATTTGACTTGTTTCAAATTCATATTGCAGTTTATCCTTTTCATAACCATTTTTTAACGTCATAAATATATTTTATTTAAAAATTTAAAAATTTAAATAAATTATTTTTTTATAATAATTCAGACATTAATATTGAATATTAGATATTACAAGAAATAAAAAAGGCATAGTGAGCTGGTGAAGATTGATAAGAAGAAAACAAAAACAAAATCCTTCTTTTCAAGAAATATACAAAGCTAATTAGACAAAAAGGGTTGCCGGGACTTTAATAAAGTTGAGGGGTCTTCATCAATGTATTGCCAAATTAACATCATCCTCCATTTTACTATTATAATTTCCTTCACCAACCAATACGTGTGCATGCAGGTTTAACATATATGCATTCCTTAAAATTCATTATAATTGTTTATTTCCATACTTTATTTTCATATTTTATTATTTTAACACTCGATCTCTCTTATTTTTCATGATTTAAACGTATATGTTTTATTTGTTAGAATTTTACTAGCTTGTACAATTGATGCTGAAGTGGGTATTAGTCATACGTTTGCTATGAATTTATTCATCAAAGTAGTTATGATTATGAAAGTAAAGCTATATAAAATGTGAATAACTACTTGATATTATGGTGCAAAATTAAAATTGTTGTTTGAAAACATTATTTATAAAGTAATTTATAAAAATCAGTTTTATAAAAATTTTAAAAATGGTTTTGAACTCAAACGACAATGTCAACTGAAGCAGAAAGCTTTATTTTAAAAACCTAAATTGAAATAATTCCATTTGAATTTAAGAATGCAATTTCACCTACTCATTCTCTAAATTCGTAAATGATTTTGAAAAGCTTTAAACAATGCCAAACATATCAACAGGAGTCATATCACAAGATTGGGATCTTATAGTGTTACGCATGGCAACATCCAAAACCCAAGAATTGCACTACCCCATGTTGTTAGCCAAGCTCTCCCTGTCAGCCACACCAGTTCAAATCATCAAGAAATTCACCCAAAAAGCTAACAAGAAATCATCATAAGACCGATGGTGAACATGCAGACATTAGATCAAAGAATGGAGCTAGTGCGTGACAGGGTGTCTATGGTGGAGAAGATGAGCCAAGTGTTTAAAATGCGGTGAAATGAAGGAGATGAGGTGTATATATAATATATATGGATGCAACTGAGCTGATACCCTCGGCCACAACTGGATTGCCGTTTAATATTAAGAGTAACCGACAGCAAAGGACGTAATTTGGACACTTGCATGTGTGGATTCCCCCTACCAATCCTTTTACGTAAACCCAAGGCATATAAAATTATTGATTTAAATTTTTAATATGATATTAAATTTTTTATAATTAAAAAAATTTAAAATTGAATTCATGATAATTGTATTTTTTAAATAAATATTTTAATATGAGATAGAAATAAGTTATATATTAATATTTTAAATATGGATGGAGTGAGGAGCATGTGGATAATGGCGACGAAAGCAAAGCCACTTAACCTCCTTCCCATGGCAATTGAGTCAAATCTGATTTATTTTTAAAAATATTTTATTTGATTAAATTTTAAAAAATTAAAATTTTTTATTTAAAATTTGTATTAATTGGATTCAATTTAGTTTATAAATTTTATATCATGTCTTTTTTTTTTTCGTATCATTAGGATTTCATTGAAAGGGTATAAAGTCCGAAGAACAACAAAGAGTCCATAAATCATGAGCATATTCAAACAACAAACAAAACCCTAACCCTAGTATCAAAATACAGTAATGAATAGTAGTGAGGAGCAATGGTGTGGTGGCAAGGATAGCCTGCAAGGGAGGGAAGCCCCTCTATCTTCCTTGATGAACAACATGTATGAGCTAGACATCCATGCCCATTTTATTAGTTGATAAAATAAAAGAGGAGGGGGAAGAATTCCTAAACCCGGATAATACTCCTCAAAAAATACAAACCTCTAAAGATAATAACTAAGAAATCTAGCAAAGAAGCAAAACAAGAGAAACGAGAAGTAGAAGAGATTTACAGCAAAACCTAATAAAGGCAGTAGAGATTCAAAAGAAAAACCAAACAAAGATGGAGTTAATTACAAGATAGTTGAGATCCACAATGCCGATCACCAACCCCATCATCGAATCAACCTAGATAGGGAGCAAGCTTCTTGAAGAGAGCAAGAAGGAAGAGAGAATTAAAAAGTAATATAGAAGCTTAAAATCACACACAAGCATTATGAGTTTACAGTATTTTCTATAATTTTATAGTATAAAAATTTTATATATTAATAATATGTATCAATTTTTATTAAATGTCGAATATTTATTAATTTTATATTAATTAATATGTAGTTATTATTAATTGTTAGTATGCACAATAACAATTAATGAATATTTAATATTTAATAAAAATTAATATAAATCATTATATTATTAGTAAATTCATAATAAATTGAAGTATGTAATAAGAAAAAAAATATACATCAAAATTCTTTTAAGGTACAAAGAACATGATAGATTATAGATTATGTTAAAAAAAAGTTAGATTATTTATTAAAAATAAACAGTTGAAATTTAATTTTAGATTAATAGTTCATTATTATGTAATTAAATCTCAACTAATGAATAATCTAAATTTTTTAAATACGATTTATTTTATTCTTAAAACTTGAAAGAATCTCGATCTTAATTGCAGGCCGAAGCCAATGTTTGGGTTAGGGCTAATCCCCTCTTCACTACCCATGTGTTGGGAAACGAACAAAATTCAATAACAATATTTTCAACTATATTTAGAAAATTATTATGCCAACTTAAAATAAGAAAATTCCCAGATTCACTGGAGGGGTCACAAGCGGTCCCACTTAAAACCCAGGAGTCTTGACAG